>VWZF01002327.1:0-94785 GCA_013396755.1 Sclerurus mexicanus | reverse complement strand
AGATGCTCCATCCCTTGGGCATCTCCGCAGCCTGCGCTGGCCCCGCTGCAGGAGCTCCCTGGCCCTGCTGTGCTGAGGAGCCAGAGCTGGGCACAGCCCTGCAGATGTGCCTGCCAGGGCTGGCCAGAGGGGCAGGGTCCCCTCCTCACCTGCTGCCAGTGCCCTTCCTGGTGCCCCCCGGGCTCCCCCTGCCCTCCTTGCCCCCAGGGCTCACTGCTGGGCATGCACAGCTGGATGGCATTTTAAATGTTGGAGATTGTTTCTGATTCCAGTTATTTTTATGGAGCCCTCATTTGTTTCCCAATTAGTTGGACCATCAGATAGGCAGAAGAGGACTTTGGCTGTCCAAGAATAAGTCTGGCTTTAAGTCTTTTCCTCCCCTACAGCTCCTAAACCCTCTGCAAAGGAGCTGTGGTGTGGAACTAACTCAGCCCAGCGTGGCACCTGCACAACATTTAAATTACCCTGGCACTGAAAGGAGCTGGGAAAACCAACTCTGCCATGAGGCAATTTATCACTTGCAAATGTGGTTTTAATGAACTGGATATCATCATTTCCAGCAATCTTTCTGGATTATACAGTTCTGCAAGAGAGAAACAGATGCTGGTATAGATTACTGCGCAGTGGAATCTGTCTGGCACCAGGTCCATGGGTTTTGCTGGATGTTTTTCCCTTGCAGAAGGATGGAGATGTTTATTGTTCAGTGGGGTGCATCAGGAACTGTTTAATAAAAGCAAATTAACAGTGGTGATTTGTGTTGAACCTCTCAGGGGAGGTAATACCTGTGGAGCTCCCCCGGGCCAGGCCAGCTTTGGGAGGAGTACAGGCTTAGGTGTGCATTCAATTAACACACCAAATTAATTAGGTGTCGAGGCTGCTTAGCCAGGGCCGTTGTGTGGCCATTTGTGAGTTTACAGACAGGAGAACTGAGTCACCTGTTCAGTATCTGCATGAGAGGCAGTAATAATCAAAATCTCTAAAGCAGACCTGCTGTTGATGAGCCTTCTTTACCTCATTGTAATGCTCGGGAGTGTTTAATGGCATCAAAACCTGTGTGACTAAGGTATGACATCATTACCCGTGCTGTTTAAAAAATCAGCTACAGGTCTTTTCATGTCTTTTACCCAAATTGCTTGCTTTCTAAAGAAATCCATGGCAGCTTTTTGCCCATGGGCTAATTCAGGGAGCCCCAATGGCAAAGTGTAGGTGAACAGAAGGGGGGAATAATTCCATAAAGGTACAAATTTCAGCTCCAAGTTAAGTAAAGATTTATTCAGAAACAAATGGCAAATGGAGAAATGATAAAGGGAAATCTAAAAAAAGAAAAAAAGGAAGTGCATGGAATCTCTTGACTTCCTCCAAGTTGGTAATTTTTATACCAAATGTGGTTTTGTTAGAGTGGGCAGGCCCTGGCACAGGGTGCCCAGAGAAGCTGTGGATGCCCCTGGATCCTTGGAAGTGTCCAAGGCCACTTATCTTAGTCACTTTGGGCTGTAAATACAGGAGTTTCAGGAGCTGTTGCAAAATGAGTCCAGAATGGTCTATTTACGCTTCTCCTTCCTTCTTCCAGGTAATACAGCCAAGGTATTTGTTGAGGTGAGGGATGAAAATGACCACGCGCCGGTGTTTACCAAGAAAATGTACATCGGAGGAGTGTCCGAAGATGCCAGGATGTTTTCTTCTGTGCTTAAAGTTAAGGTAAGACTGAAGGTTTTTAATTAACATTCCCTTGCAGTGGGCAAGTATTTACTCACTTGGTTTGATTTTTCACAGGAGATTTTGAAATACGTGTCTTCTAAAGCAGCTTGAGCTGCTCAGGCACCGGCACTAATTTTCATTGTATTTCTTAGAAACAAGAATAGTGAGCACAGCACGGGTGATTTCCCCTCTGAAATCAGTGTTTGAGTGTGAACATGAGTGTGATGGTTTCACTGGGGGGGTGTGTCCTGGTATTCCAGCAATTCCTGACACGGGGATGCTTTTGAGTTAAACCCCAAGGTTTGGGTGCTTTTTTCCAGGAGCTTTCATTTTAGATCTGGTAATATTGAGACCACTCTTGTCTGTTCAACACCTGAATTTTTCCTGACTCCTTGGCAGCAGCATGTTTAGGCTTTAAAAAGGGAAAGAACAGTTTCAGTCTCAGATCAGCAAAGCAATTTCAGGTCTGCACTGTGACATGTTTGTGAGGAAAATTAACTGCCGGCTTTTTAAAAAATAGATAAAATTCAAGCAAATATAATATACAGACTCAAATTAGAACCAGACATAAAAATAGCCAAGAGTAAAAGCAATATGTTTTCCATAAAATGCTTTTTTCCCCTATAAAATCACTTTTATGATGCCACCTTTTTGTTCTTGAGACAGCCTGAGTTGCCAAGGCAGCTGCTTTATTCTGTTCTCTCAGCAGATCTCCTGCCTCTCTTTCCACTTTAAGCATTAGCGGAATAGCTTTGAAGTTGCTGATTCCAGCTTATGCATGAAAGGGCACAGAAATATGACCTGCTCAGCTTTCTGTTGACTTCATGATCTATTTAGAGTGGCAGGAATGAAATAGAGAAGATCAGAGGTTATTAAAGCTGTCCACAGGTTTCTTTTCATGGCAGTCCTTCCCAAAGTAAGCCCAGGAATGGCAGAGAAGTGGGAAAGTGTTAAGTTTCTGCTTCACCAATTTAATCAACTGTGAAGACTCAGTTCAGGCCTCTTAAACAAAGCCAAAGAAAAAGAGTCATGTGGCAATACCTGTGGGTTTTCATAAGGATTTCTTTCTGTGACCAACACAGCACCACTGTGTGTTGGGAGGGACTCGTTTGGGAAAAGACCTGTGGAATTCCCTTGTGCCAAATTCCTTTTGCTCCATCTTCTATACTGAGAGTTTGATGTGCACCCGTAAAATAGACTGTGACGTGTAACTGGATGTCTGCCTGGTCCATGGAGCCATTTAGGTTGGGAAAGCCCTCTAAGATCATCAAGCACTGCCAAGACCCCCACTAATGTGTGTCCCCAAATGCCACATCCACATGGCTTTTAAATCCCCCCAGGGGTGGTGACACCACCCCCTGGGCAGCCCTTTCCTTTACAACCTTTCAGTGAAGACATTTTTCCCCACGTCCCACCTGCCCCTGCCCTGGCCCAGCCTGAGGCTGTTCCCCTCCTCCTGTCCCTGTTCCCTGGGAGCAGCTCTTGGGGTGGTCTGAGACCAGAATTGAGCAGAGTTTTGAAGGTAGGGGTAATATTTTCATCAAACTTTTCTTTTCCCCTCCAGCCTTTTTGGTGGTTGTTGCTTTCTGGCTGCAAACCTTAAGGTGAAGGTTTAACACGCTCAAAAACTGGGTTACAAAAGTTGTGTTGAATCCACGAACTTTAGAAGTGCTGAGGAATCCTGGAAATCATTAAGGTTGAAAAAGACCTTTAAGATCCTCAAGTCCCACCACTAACCCATGTCCCCAAGTGCCGCATCCACATGGTTTTGAGCACCTGCAGGGATGTGGACTCTACCACTGCCCTGGGCAGCCCCTCCCAATGCTTTACAACCTTTTCCATGAAGAAATCTTTCCTAATATCCAACCTAAACCTCTCCTGGTGCAACTTGAGGCTGTTTCCTCTGATCCTGTCACTTGACTGAGACCCAACTGGCTCCCACCTCCTTGCAGGGAGTTGTGGAGAGCAGATAACAGGACCTGCACAAAGGTACTGGAGTAGATCAGGAATCCTGAAGGGCACAGTTATTTAGGAGTGTTTTGTGTCTGAAATGAAATGAAACACGAATCACAAATGTCATATGACATTTTGAGTCCATCATACAGAAGGTGGCCAGGCTGTGAAACCCTTCCTGGTTTTCCAAGAGACATTCCTGATTTCTTAGGCACAGATACTCATGTGTGCCAGTCAAGGGGGTAAGAAAGGGGTGAAAAGGAGCAGCCATAGAGGGGAGAGAAATGGAGGAGCGGAAGAGGGGAACCCTCTTGAATCCTTCAGAAACATTTGACTCGGAAAAGGTGGACAACTTTATCAAAGGAGGAGCGAAAGAAATGACAATTGTGCTTCTCTGAGCTGTTTCTGGCAGAATTCTCCCTGACTTTGCTGACAGGCAAAATGGAACAAGGCAGAAGTTGCTACTGGTGGGTGGCACCAAACTGTGTATTTAGTTAAAGTAAAATTAGAAACAATGAAGAAGTGCTGTTGTTGCAGAGAGCCAGGCTGTGATTTATTGTTCCAGTGCCGGGCATTTTCAGCAGTCAGTGCTACTGAGCTTGTTTTCTGGCCTTTAGAAAAGGAAAAGTAATGGCTCTGTTAGTTAAATAGAATCCCCCTTCCAGTTTGTTTTAAGAATAATTAATCAAATTAATGTCTTTTCTTGAACAGATCAGGTGAGTAGAATTAAGAGTAGTTTTCCAGGTTGAAATGTAGAAGAGCATTAGTAAAGTACACACTGTAGAAATCTTACCCATTTTGGCCCTAGTGGGGAACTCAGGTTTTCAGAAGGAGTTTCAAATGCTCTTGCTTTCATCTTCTGCATCCATTAATTCACATCATCTGGGTAATCTTGAAAAGAAACAGGTATTATATTCTCATTATTGCTGTCACTGACAGCAGCTTTGATGATCCTCAGATATGGGGCATTAGGATCACAGCATCACAGAATGGTTTGGGTTTGGGTCTCAATAAGAATGATTTCAACCATTTATATCCTGCACTTTAGCATCTTTCAGCTGTCAAAAATATTCTGCCAGTCATTAGCTGTGGCTGCCCCTGGATCCCTGGAAGTGTCCAAGGCCAGGTTGGACGGGCTTGGAGCAGCCTGGGCTGGTGGGAGGTGTCCCTGCCCATGACAGGGGGTGGGATGGGGTGGGCTTTAAGGTCTCTTCCACCCAAACCATTGTGGGACTCTGTGATTAATTATTTGGAGGGAAGAAGACAGTGTTTATTTTCAATGAAAGAACTCTGAACTGAGCCTGAGTTTTCCTTGTGTTAAACAAAAGCAGCCATTCTGGAGGGACAGCTGGGACTTTCTGGGTTAATTTCTTCTGGCTTTTCACTTCACTTTTATCTGTAAGTGACAGATTTTGCTTGGAAAGCTGAAAACTTGTGGGTGATGTGGATAGTGAGACCAGTTGTTTGAAAATTCCCAATCCATCTTTTCTCTGTGGGTCCACCCTCTGTGTGTGTGTTTAATACCAAGCCCGCCCACCATGAGCACCTTTGTGGTGGAGTGCCCAGCCCTGGAGATGCCCGAGGCAGGACAGGCCGTGGCACTCAGTGCTCTGGGCTGGGGGGACAAGGTGGGCATTGGGCACAGGGTGGATTTGATGATCTTGGAAGGCTTTTCCAACCTCAGTGATTCACATGTGGAAGGGATCAATTAGGGAAAAGTCCTGCTTTGAGGTGATCTCCTGGCCCAAGTGTTGCCCAAACATTTAGGGCAGGCAACCCTTTGGCACTTGAGTTGCTTTGTCTTCATGGAGTAGCAGAAAGTTTTGCAAAACACAAGTTTTATAGCACAATTTACAAGGGAACCACATTTTGGCAGCCTTTCAGAGAAAATAGAGCACATTCATTAATTATCCTTTTACATTTGAAGCACAAACATGTATTTAATTTGCCTCAATGGGTGCAGTAAGTATTCCCTAGAAAGGGCCTTCCAGCAGGATGGCAGAAGATGCTGCTTCTGGAGGCCCAGATTTTGGAAATGCAGTCAGAGCTGACCTTGTTAGCAAAAAGTGCCTTTTTTGGAGTGGCAGATGTGGGTTGGAAATCAGATCAGATTCATTGGCAGAAGCTGCTCTTTGGTGGGTTGTTCTTACTGAGCAAATCAAAAGAGGGGTTGAAGTGTGTAATACTTGAGGTTACAACTCATCATCTGGGTACCTGTATGTGCTTCAGCTTTTGCCTTCTGAAGATCAGGGTCTGGAGCTTCCAGTGAAGCCTCAGTGCCACCTTCTGTTTCTCTTCCCATTTGTCCATTTTTTTAGGAAAGTGTCATGTCAGAAAGCCAAGACTCACCTTGAAACCTTTCCTTTCCCCTAAAGCTGGGGCTCAAAGCTGTTTGTGGCCTTAGCAGGGGCACTGAGCAACCACCACACAACTCTTTATGCTCAGGTACCTCCGGTTTCACCTTCCTCAAGTTGCCAACGTGTTCCTGAGCATCAGAGGCCAGGAAAAGATCAGTGGGATAATTGCAGTTGTTGGAACGGCCGGTGTATGGATATGGACACGGTTAGATGGGATTCCCAGGCTGTAATTAAATTAGTTAGGGATAATCCCAGTGACAGGCACATGGCAGCAGTTCAAGCTGATGTAATTCTTCCTTTTTACCAAATGGGATGTGGAAAGGATGAGCTGAGAGGAGTTAGTTAGGAAGGCATGCATTGTAGGTGGTCACCAGGGGAGACACTAAGGAGGTTTAAAAATGACTTTATGATGTGGTAGAAATTTGTAGTTTCTTTAATTTAGAGCGTGCATCAGGTACTTCAAAGAATCAGAGTGGTTTGGGTTGGAAGGGACCTGAAAGATCATCTTGTTCCAGTCTTCTGCCACAGGCAGGGACACCTCCCACCAGCCCAGGTTGCTCCAAGCCCCGTCCAACCTGGCCTTGAACACTTTCAGGGATCCAGGGGCAGCCACAGCTTCTCTGCCCAACGTGTACCAGGGCCTGCCCACCCTCCCAGGCAAGGATTCCTTCCCAATATCCCATCTGGCAGTGGGAAGCCATTCCCTGTGTCCTGTCCCTCCAAGCCCTGTCCCCAGTCCCTCTCCAGCTCTCCTGGAGCCCCTTTGGGCACTGGAAGGGGCTCTCAGGTCTCCCTGGAGCCTTCTCTTCTCCAGGTGAACTCCCCCAGCTCTCCCAGCCTTTCAAATGGCCCAATGCAAATCTACAGCTTTTGAATTGAGAAGAAAACACAAAAGAAACCCCTATTAGTTCTTCTTCAACAGGACATAATAATTTATGGGCATAATGAATGACTGTAGTCAATAACTTTTAACATACTGATTCATTTTTAGTCAGTTTTGGATAAATTCCTCACAAATACCCCACAGATGTTTGCCTTCAGGTGCTCCAGACATGCTGTACTCTGTAGCTTGAACAAAATTTCATTCCCAGGGAGTAGCACTGGGAGTAAGGAACAAAGCCAACAAAAAATAAAAAAGAAGTAGGGAGACAAGAAAACTAGTCCTGAGTCCATAACCTTACACACAAATTGCATTTAGATACAAACAGACCAATAAAATATCAGATAAGCACTTTTCTTATCACCAAAGCAGTTCCACGTGTCATCAAGGCCAGGCCTGGAAGCTCTCTAAGGTCAGTGGGTTTGCTGCCAGCAGCATCCCCTCCCTTAAATATTTTAATTGGAATATAAAAGCCTTTCAGAAGAGGCTAATGTGTCGGCTTGCCCTAGATTCTTAGTGAGATTGCTCTGAGTAGATAAAAAGGGAGCTTGAGCTCAGCAGAATGCCACAAATCATTATCCAAAAGTCGTTTTCAATTAGAATTACTTGGGTTAGTGATAAACCATATGAATAATTCTATATAGGTGGGATTGGATTAAGACCAGTATCCTCTGAAAGCTGAGAAGTGCTAATGCTCTGAGAAAGAAAATAAAAGGAATGTGTTAATGCAAATGCACTTTTTCACCAAGGCTTTAGCCCTTGCTTCTTAAAGTCCCTTTCTCTGCACTTACCTTTTTTGCCCCAAATTTTCAATGTACACAAGAGCCTATTTCCTTGATTAAAGGCCTATCCATGCTTTTCGCTATGAATATATTAATTAAAAACAGATGTAACATTCATAGCTACTAATTTATGAATTTTGTGCATTGACATTTGCTTTGCATTTCATTAGATTACAATTATTTTGCTTTGCCATTGGTATTGTGGTGGAACTCCTATTCCCCCCCCCCCCAGAAATCCAACCAGGTTTCCTTTAGCCACACACAATGTATTCTCAATCTGCTCGAGCTAAAACAACCTAAACCAACACAATCTTTAGGGAAATTACCAGCAGGAATTGATTTTTCACTACAGTAGTGTGTCATTAGCCCTGTCTTTTTAAATATTTACAGTATTAACCGCTGGGCTTATTTATTCAAGTGTATTCAAATGAGGAAATATCAGAGATGCTGATTCTAGGGAAGGAAGGGAGAGGGTGTTTTTCGGAATAACTCCTGGTTTATAAAGGTGTTTTCATCCTGCAAATGTTTGCAGAGGAGGAATCTTGCCAAAATAATGGCCAGTGAGTGCAAGTCTGTGCGAGTGGCTGACCTGGGTTTGAAGGAAAGGGCTTGATTTTTACAATGTAGTGGAGCAAATTTTCATTTCAGACCTTTCCTCTGGTTTTTGCCCCATTCTGATGAGCCTCCTAATGTAACTTCAGCCTTTGTTGCCCCTTGAATATCTTAATAAACAAGAGCAAATGAAACCAAACCATTTTATGCTGCAGGTTCTGACTCTGATAACACACAGGGGACCAAGAATTCCTTTTCCCTTCCCCATAATCCCCAAAAATATCTTAGGGGTCCCATACTGAGCTGAAGCAATGGATAAAATTACTATTTAAAATTCCTGAGTGTGGAAATATTACAGAGAGAGGGAATATCTGGATAACTTTTTTATCCATGTTAAATCACCAGTTATTTTCTATCCATGCCTATAACCTCTGGATTTCTTTTGGTATTTCCTTTTCTTTGGGATGACAAATGAATCTTTAGAGTGGCAAGTCCTGGAAAAGTGAGATTCCACCTTGGGCACCCAGGACAACTTTGAGCTGGGAAAGACAAAGCTCTCCCTTGTGTGTCCACCAGAGAACCACTTGTGCCTGAAAATCAACCCCTTTGCCAGTCCCAGCCTTTTCTTAGTTAAAATATGATTTATGAATCCCAGAGGAGGTAGAAAACATCCTTAGAAGGGAAAATCTCCTCTGAAGCCTCATTGCAGTGACAAAGGCCCAGCTGCTGCAACATCTGGCCCCTGGCAGAGGCAGCGTGTCCTGCTAGAAACAATATCCCAGCAATGCCAAGCTCACAGGGAATTCCTTTCAGAGAACCTATTTCTGGTGGATGTGTTGGCTTGCTAAACTTTTTACTATAAATGCTATTGGTTTACTATTATTATTATTATTATTATTATTATTATTATTATTATTATTATTATTTTCCTTTGGCAGCGATCAGAGAACCTACTGGGGATCTCCAGAGAGCCCCTGGGGGTTTTTATTCAGTTGTAACATTGGATTCTTTCAATGGCTCTGGTCTTTTCTAACATTTTTAAGACTGTTAGTCCTGCATGTGCCTTCCTGAGTAAAGTGGCTCCCAGAAGGCATGGAAGTGGGCGGTGTGGCTGGGGTATTCCCATCCCATGGAGGATCTCCATGAGCTGCACCCCCTCCCATCACACAGAAACCTCTTCTGTGGAGCACCAACTGCTGTTGGCGGAGTGGGGAAATGCTATAAAATCAGGTTTTCCAATTATTTTTTTCTAAATCTGAGTTTGGAGCACCTTCTATTCAGCATCTCTTTCCCATGAGACAGCCTATCAAAATGGATCCGTGTTTCCTTCCCACACCTTGAGGGGTTTGACACCCTTGGATGACAAAGGGAGCGATTCTTTTTTCCCCGATTTCCTACCAATGACCTTCTCAGAAGTTTCCTGGCATTGGGATTCCTGGGAGTGTGCTGGGCAGTGACCAGTATCAATGATACACATAGGTATAAAATTCCACATATACATATATATATGTACGTGTATATATATATATATGTATGTATAAAACTGCCTCCAGCCCTGGGGGCAGCACAGCCAGGACATGGAGCTGCTGGAGAGTCCAGGGGAGGCACCAGCATGGTCAGAGCATGGAGCAGCTCTGCTGGGAGGAAAGGCTGGGACAGCTGGGATTGTCCAGCCTGGAGAGGAGAAGCTTTGGGGTGACCCAGTTGTGGCCTTGCAGGGCCTGAAGGGGCTGCAAGAAACATGGAGAGAGACTGTTTCCAAGGGATGGAGTGACAGGACAAGGGGGAATGGCTTCCCACTGCCAGATGGGATATTGGGAAGGAATTGTTGGCTGGGAGGGTGGGCAGGCCCTGGCACAGGTTGGGCAGAGAAGCTGTGGCTGCCCCTGGATCCCTGGAAGTGTCCAAGGCCAGGTTGGACGGGGCTTGGAGCACCCTGGGCTGGTGGGAGGTGTCCCTGCCCATGGCAGGGTGTGGACCAAGATGGCCTTTAAGGTCCCTTTCAACCCAAACCATTCCATAATATCAGTGACCAGCCCATTCTTTTTGTTGTACTATCTTTGTAAGGACACCAAGCAAATGATGCCTTTAAAGCATAAATCAAGTAATCTTTGGCTTCACATGGCTGCACAAACACAGCCCCATGGAAAGACACTTATTCCATTGTTCACGGCGAGTTGTAAGACTAATCCCACATGGCAACAACACTGATATTGTCACCAAAAAATAGCCCGTGATGTGCTTAGGGTGAGCATTAAAATCATCCTTAACTGTAACTCCTGAAGCCACTGCATAATCCTGGGATGATTCCAGTTTTGAGCATTATCAGCCTGAGCTCAGTTCAGACTTGCTGCTGAGAGTTAAATGCCATTGTTAATTTGAAATGTTTTCCGGTCTCCCTGGAAGGGTCACCCTCAATCAGGAGCCCGCGGACATTAACAGGGCATGTCAAATGGATGGGTCTGGGCTGCTGAGGGCTTCTTTCCCTTCTTCCTAGCAGATGGCACCTTCAACTGTTCCCAATTAGCTGCTGGCACAGAAAATTGCTTTTAGAACAAGACAGTTTTTGCCGGCAGGAATTTACAGATTGTTGCATATTTCCAGTTCTGCAGTCACAGCTGCCACTGTCCTGTTCTGGAGACAGTTTTACTCAGTGATTTACAGGCACTTAGGCCAGTTTTCCATTTTTTTTTCCTGTGTTTCTTCACTGCTCTGCTCTTTTACACTCTCACCTGGCTTGGGCACTTCTGAGCTCCTGGTCGTCACCTTGGTTTCTGGCTGCCCCAGAAGTTTGTAGCTTTGCATCTGCTCCTCAAACTTCACCTTTATTGACCTTTTCCGACCACATTCTCACCTGTGAGGTATTTGGGCAGGCTTTAGGGACAGTTCCCATGGAACCCAAGGCTTGTGTTAAAAGTTAGGATAAGAGGAAATGGCCTCAAGTTGTTCCAGGCGAGGTTTAGATTGGACATGAGGGAAAAATCTTTCACGGAAAGGGTTGTCAGGCGTTGGAAGGGGCTGTTCAGGGCAGTGGTGGAGTCACCATCTCTGAAAGTGTTCAAAAAGCATGTGGATGTGGCACTTGAGAACAGTGGTGGGTGGTTGATGGTTGGACTCTGTGAACTTAAAGGTCTTTTCCCATGTTTATGATTTTATGATTCTATTTATTACACCAGAAAAAACTTTTATACTCAAGCAAACTGTGAGTGGTTTCAGAGGCACCACTAAAGGGGTCTCTGTTGCTTCTAGTTTTTGGCTCATATATTTTCATAGATTTCCACCTCTTATTTTCAGCTTGACTCAGCTCTAGGGAGTCCGATATATTTCCATACCAACAATGATTGCCTTGTTTGTCTTATTGTTCCAAGAGAGATAACTGCCAATAAGATTATAAAAAATAACTGTTAATAACTTTTCAATAAATCATGGACTCATGGCATGGGTTGGGCTGGAAGGCACCTTAAAGATCATCCCATCCCACACCCTGCCATGGGCAGGGACACCTTCCACCAGCCCAGGTTGCTCCAAGTCCTGTCCAACCTGGCCTTGGGCACTCCCAGGGATCCAGGAGCAGCCACAGCTTCTCTGGGCACCCTGTGCCAGGGCCTGCCCACCCTCCCAGGGAGGAATTTCCTCTGTATTCCTAAATTAAGGTTGCCCTGTTTCAGTCTGAAGCTGTTCCCTCACCCAGGGGTCAGAGCCGGAGGCAGCGCCTGGCGATGCCAAACAAATTCCCTTTGTGTGGGCACTCAGTCCCAGGAGGGTGGAATTTGGCCTGGCAATTCCTAAGATCATCCATATTTATCAGCACTCAATCACAGCAGAATTTCGGAGACGTCTGTGTTTCTTGCACATGACAAAAGGCAGATTTGCTGCTGTAATATCAAGATTAAGTGTAGCTCTTTCTCTTCTTTGACAGTCATAATGCAACCCTTGAGATGTTGTAGATCTCTTCCTAATGAAGTGTCAAAAATATTTACCTTCAGGACAAATTGCAAGAACAGCAAACACCCTTTCTCTGTGGTAAAGAAGTTTGGTACCATCCTGCCAGCAGCTCACAAGCTCTCCCTGGTGGTCCTGCCAAGCCGAGCCTTGTGCCAAGTGTCATCAGGCCTGATCACAAGAGTGGTGAAGGGGAGGGGTGGAAAGGACAAAGTTGACACATTTGTCACTGGAATCTGAGCCTTTCTCTGGGCTGTTTCACACCTGCTTTGCTCTGTGTCTCTGTGTGGATACTTCCTGGGATGGCAACAGCCCGGAGGGATGCTGAGGCTGTGGGTTGCTCTGGAGTGGCACCAGGTTCTCAGAACTTCTGCAGAATTACCTCCTAGCCTGCCCAGAAGCCTTGGGCATCTGGATTCAGATGTTCTTTGTCCTTACACATCTCCACACGTGAAATGCTGAAGGTGAAATTGATTTCTGCTGTTATTGAAACAAGTTCCTATTTCAAGCCGTATCTTTCAACTGGGGGAGGATTTGCTAATATTGCAAATACTGATAGGCTTATGACCCAACTGAACCAACCTAATAAATCCAATTTTAACACAGAAATTGGCTTTTCATTGAAAAGGTGTGATGCTCCTCCCACAGGGTGCCTCCAGAGAGCCTTTGGCATTTGGTTGGGCAGTCACTGTGAAACTTGTCTCGCTACAGTGATGACCCCAAAGGAGCTGGACCAGATGTTGCTCCTCTGAGCCTCCTGTGCCCAAAGATGTGCTGGGTGGGGTTACAGGAATTACCTTTGTCTTTCCCCCCCAGCTCCATTACTGACATGCACAGTGGGGTGCGATAAGTGAGTAGGTCTGGCCAGACAGGTCATTTCTGGGTTGTCCATGTCTTTAGCCTGGGCTGTGTTGTACAAGCTGTACTTACCACACAATGGTTTGGCTTGGAAGGGACCTTAAAGTCCATCCATCCCACCCCCTGCCATGGGCAGGGACACCTCCCACCAGCCCAGGGTGCTCCAAGCCCCGTCCAACCTGGCCTTGGACACTCCCAGGGATCCAGGGGCAGCCACAGCTTCTCTGCCCAACCTGTGCCAGGCCCTGCCCACCCTCCCAGGGGAGGATTCCTTCCCAATATCCCATCTAACCCTGCACAGCCCCCATGTCCAGGCACAGCTGAGGTGCTGCTTTAATTTTTGTCTTTGTTTCTCACCATCCAACTATCAACCTGATGTTTAGGTCCAGCCACTTCCTTGTGGTCAGGTTGGATACTTGGGAAAATTTCTGGAAGCGGAGTTAAACCTTGGAAGGGGCTGCCCAGAGAATGGGACAACATCCCTGGGAGTGTTCAGAAAATGACTGGACTCTGGTCTGGTTGACAAGGTGGTGACTGACCAAAGGTTGGACGGGATGATCTTGGAGGTCTTTTCCAACCTGAACAATTCCATGATTCTATAACACACCGTGCTTGCACGTTCATTTCTTCCTTCAGCAATTTACTTGTGGAAGGAAAGCCAAAAATTTGCCTAGTCCTGATATGCACCTGTCAAGCTTCTGGCTCCGGGATGTTTTGGGGTTGTATTTCCCTGTGCCAGCTGGAAAGCAGGAGCACTCTGGAAAAGCTCACTGATATCTTCACTTTTTTGACTGACAGACCCGACTAAATTTCAGACAGCTTTTAACCTCCCTCATCTTTCCGAAAAACACTAATAAAGGGGTTTGAGATCACCCAAGAGGCACTAATCCTGATTTTAAAAGCAAGCTCTGGAGCTGGAGAACAAAAGCAATTTAACACATTTTATATTTATTCTTTTGGTAGCCAAGCTGCATAAAGCTTTATCAATTTAGAGGAAAACAAAATATTCCCAGAGGATGTGAGGACCATTTCAAGCAGTCCTGTCTCCGTGGTGAGTGACAGCTGGTGGCATTGCAGGAGCTCATTTTTGGGCAGCTCTGCAGCACCATGATGTGCTGTTTGAGGAGTGTTTGCTCTCCAGCTCAGCCAGGCAGGATATTCTCATTGAAGTGCTGCACAGTTCTCTCTGCTCCATCTGGGCTGGCAGGGCTTGGAGGAGCACGGGGAGCACACACAGCTTTGAGGACCTGGGATCTGGTGCATCTCCTCGCTGGTATTCCCTGGAAGTGATCCAGAAATGAAGACAAAATAGGAGTTAGTAAAATTTCCACTTTAAAGATGTTGTTTGCTGCTGGTGAGGAAACAATTAATGATGATTAATGGCCACCTATTGAAGACTTAATGACCTTGCACAGATAATGCTTTTTTAGCAGCAGCGGCATATCATGATAAACAGCTCTGGAGGGGCAGCTCTATCTCTGCCTGGTGTGAGCAGGGGCAGCACCCAGGGAATGGCTGGAGCTGTGCCAGGGGAGTTTTTGATGGATTTCAGGAAAAAGTCCTTCCCCCAGTGGGTGGTGGGCACTGCCCAGGCTCCCCAGGGCAGTGGGCACAGCCCCAAGGCTGCCAGAGCTCCAGGAGGGTTTGGATGATGCTCTGGGGCACAGGGTGGGATTGTTGGGGTGTCTGTGCAGGGTCAGGGATTGGACTGGATGATCCCTGCGGCTCCCTCCCAGCTCAGGATAATATGTGATTGTATGAACTCTTCACTCTGCCCTAAAGCCTGACTAAATTGTGATTATTGTGTTTTGTTCTGAAATCAGGGTAAAGTACGGACTGGTTTTTCTCCAGCATTAGCTTAAGCCACAGCCTTCAGAAGCCGTGCCAAGACTTTGACAAAAGCCTGCTGATAGATGCTGAAGTGTCCCACATGCTGAGGTGGTGCCCAAGTCTAACGAGTGCACCACGTACAGGCAGTAATTAACTTCCATCTCACTGACCCCTTCCCGGTCAGAGCACGGGGAAGCTTTGGGAGCATCCTCAGAAACACTCCGCTCTGAATCCAGGGACTGGCTGATGAGCAGGAGCAGCAGGAGTAGGTCTGGAGAGGCCAGGATGGGGCTGCACAGGGTTGGCAGGCACAAGGAGGTGGAACAACAGCTCCTGGTGATGCCAGGTCTGCATCCTAACTCAGCATTGGGGGAATGTCAGGGCAGCTCCGTGCCCTCCACTGGGTCTGCCCAGCACCATAGCAGGAGTGCCACTCATCCCTTTTTTATTTTTAATAAAAAAATATTTAATTGCTCCACAACTCTCTATGCAGGATATCTCTAAGAAGAGGGAGAACGTATAAGTTTGTGAAGGAGTTGCCGGGATATTTTCTTTTCTTTGATATTGAATTTTCAACGAGAATTTGGCAGTGGGGGTTTCTCAGAATTGAATCCTGATGTATTGTTGCAGAATTGAAAAGTCAATTTATATTTTTCTTCCTTTTCTTTCCTTCTTTTTTTTTTTCCTTTCTTTTGGAGAAGTTTACTGCTAACAGAGGAGAAAGAAATTGCTGGAAAAGCAAAACTGTGAGCAGCAAAGTTAAATGAACCATTTAAAGTACCAGCACTATCTGCACTCTGGGATCTAATGTTTTAAATGTCAGAGTGGAAGAAATTTGCTGGACCAAAATGTAACTTTATTTAAAGGACAAGGTTAATGATTCCTTGCCTGCATATTTACCTTGTTTGCCTCTGCTTGTTTTCTTTTCCCCATTAGGCTGATGACAAAGACACTGGGAATTACAGTGCCATGCAATACAGGCTCATCATCCCCCCCATCAAGGATGGCAAAGAGGGGTTTGTGATCGAAGCTTACACAGGGCTCATCAAAACTGCAATGCTCTTCAAAAACATGAGGAGATCCTATTTCAAGTTTCAGGTCATTGCCACTGACGATTATGGAAAAGGACTGAGCAGCAAAGCAGAAGTGCTGGTAAGTGTGAGCCAGGCATTATCGTTATGGAATAATTCCTGAGCAATTTTAAACATTGCATAAACTTTAATTCCAGGCAGACCTATAGAAAAGCCATAAACTGCATGTGCTTAATTTTTTAAGTCACTGAAATAAAGCTTTTGCCTTTTTAAAGCAGAAGATTTTAGGACATGTTGGAGCAAATCCAGAGGAGCCACAAAGTTGGTCAGGGGGGATGGAGCAGCTCTGCTGGGAGGAAAAGCTGGGAGAGCTGGGATTGTTCAGCCTGGAGAGGAGAAGCTTTGGGGTGACCCAACTGTGGCCTTGCAGGGCCTGAAGGGGCTGCAAGAAACATGGAGAGAGACGATTTCCAAGGGATGGAGGGACAGGACAAGGTGAATGGGCTTCCCACTGCCAGAGGGCAGGGAGAGATGGGATATTGGGAAGGAATCCTTCCCTGGGAGCGTGGGCAGGCCCTGGCACAGGGTGCCCAGAGAAGCTGTGGCTGCCCCTGGATCCCTGGAAGTGTCCAAGGCCAGGTTGGATGGGGCTTGGAGCAACCTTGGCTATGGAAGGTGTCCCTGCCCTTGACAGAGGTTGGATCAGGATGATCATTAAGGTCCCTTCCAACCCAAACTATTCTGGGATTCCATGATTCTGTGTCCCACCTGGCAATGTCCTAGTTGGCCACATCTCACTTGCTCATGTCTAGAAGGGAGTCTCAAGGAATAATCTTGGGCTGAGAACATTTCTGGGAAAGCAGCACTTCAGAACTGGCACCAGCTTTAGGCTCGAGCTAGTGGGTTTTGCTGGGTAAAGGCTTAGCCCAGTCACAAAAACCATCAGAACTAAATTTCTTTAAAGCCTCTGTAACATGATGGATTGGCTTAATATTAGCGTAGTGTGGAGGGGATGAAGCACATTATGCAGTTCATGGGAACACTGTCACACGATACAGATCAGAGCCATCATACTTGGGGAAATGAGTTATGCAGGAATCCAGCAAATAAACATGACGTATGATGTCCTCATGCTTGACCTCCCCAAATGACAGGGCATCCTCCGGCAATTTGCCCATAATGGGATATTAAAATATAGCCAGCAGGTATCGACATTAAAATTAGAAAGTGAAGTATGTCTCATTAATTTCTAGAGGTATCTTTAGGTTGTCTGGGTGAGTGATGGGCAGTGCACCCACTGTCTTTGGGCGAGGTGTGGAAGCTCAGGGGGGCTGGAGATAAAATTAGACACCAGCACCATCCCACTGAAAGCTGGCATATCGACCTGGGGGAGCACAGAGGGGCACCTGCATGGTCAGAGCATGGAGCAGCTCTGCTGGGAGGAAAGGCTGGGACAGCTGGGATTGTCCAACCCGGAGAGGAGAAGCTTTGGGGTGACCCAACTGTGGCCTTGCAGGGCCTGAAGGGGCTGCAAGAAACATGGAGAGAGACTATTCCCACAGGCCTGGAGGGACAGGACAAGGGGGAATGGCTTCCCACTGCCAGATGGGATACTGGGAAGGAATCCTTGGCTGGAAGGGTGGGCAGGCCCTGGCACAGGTTGGGCAGAGAAGCTGTGGCTGCCCCTGGATCCCTGGAAGTGTCCAAGGCCAGATTGGATGGGGCTTGGAGCACCCTGGGCTGGTAGGAGGTGTCCCTGCCCATGGCAGGGAGGTTGGAGCTGGATGATCATTAAGGTCCCTTCCAAACCCCACCAATCTGGAATTTACGCCCCAAGTGTGATCCATAGGTGAAGATCCTTTCTCCTGGTTTGAACAGGATTTGTCCTGCTGTCACTGTGGGTCAGGTGCTCAGGCTGGCAGGTGGTATTTCTCTCACTCCCACCTCAAGAAGTGCACCTAGAAAAGGGAAATGGGTTTAGTTCCTCATGTGCAAATGAATAAGACATGGAGGAAGAAGACAGGACTGCACTGGGAGGAAGCCTAGGGAGAAGAAGTGGGATGCCACCAGAGGGACAGTGCCGGGAAGAACCTGAGCAGAGCAAGGTTTTCTCCAGAACTGGGACCAGGACACTTCCTCAGAGCCTGGCACAGCTCTGTGAGCAGCATGGCCTGCCACATCCACGGGTAAAAGGTCTTCATGCCAGTGGGCACAGTCCATGGGATGAACACCAGGCTGTTCCTGCTGGCCCAAGTTAGTCATCTGAGGGTTGGCAGTTTGGTTCCGTCTGATGCAATTTCCCTTTTTCAGCCTCTGTGAGACAAAAGGAAGAGATAAGAAAGTGGATTTTAAACTGAGTTTGCTGCAAGGAAGCCTTTAAATGTACTGAGTCAGTGTAGAGAGTGAATATTCATTATCATATGATACCATGGCTATCATCTTTATATGACGTCATGGATATCATCTCTAACCAAATGTTTGTTGGGCTCTGGGGGGTTGCAAGGCCCCTTCCTCAGTCAGCTGTCAGCTTCTCCCAGGAATCAATCCCTTGGGGCCAAATAACGATCAAGGCTCTTTGCAGGCTCTGCTTTGCTTGATTCAAAAATTGGCACGTGCCTAATGAATGAATCTTGGGATCAAAGGGATATCACTTACGGGCTCGTGCTTATCAACAGTTTTATGCTTTCCCGCCTTTACAAATGTAGATAAGAAGCAAGTTAACGTTCCTATAGAAGCCTTGAATTTTGCTTGATTTTTTCCAACACCCTTGGTTTCCTGTAGCTTGCCATGAATGTGTTTTTCCATGTTTTTGTATATGAACAAGGGGGTTTAATTGTGGTTCCTGGAACATGACAAGAGCTGTTGCCTTTGTTTTCAGTGTTGCCTTTATGCAGTACTCAGCACAGGGTGCACAGTGGTTGCTTGAATTGACTAATGCAATTAATCCTATTAATGTGATCATTCTCTGAGAGTTCCGTTGCATGATTTTAGTCTAAAATTTATTTGGAGTTCGTTATAATTCTGTTCTTCTTACACAGAAGCCTCATCAGGGCATCTGATGACATTTCAAGAGCATTTAAATATTTAAAGTTGAATTAAGCTTCAAAGCTGGTGAATCAGTGTTTGATGTGGAAGGATATTATGGCTTTTCTGCTGCAGTGATTACAGGGCTCAGACTCCTCTTTTGAAAGTCAGGGGGTGTTCATTTCCTTTAGAATTGACTAACTCTTGATTTTGAAATTTATCAGGTTTCACATTGGCCTACTTTTCCAAATTGTCCTCCAGAATCCTCTCCAGGATGGAGGAGGACGCAGATCAGGAGCTGTGGAGCAGAGTTTACCAGTTCTGCTGAGTCTGATGTATGTGTGTGGTGTCCCTCGTGCACCCTGACCCTCCAACCTGACGGTGGGAAACTCAGGAGTGACCTTGGGTTTGTAGGAGAAAATGCAAATTCCAGGGATTTGTTCTGAGCTCAGTCCGTGCTTTGGTGGAAAACTGGAATTTAATTTCATTTCAACAAAGCACCCAAGTATTGAGTGGATTAGAGGCATCTTTTTTATATTTTTTGTTTTCAGAAGAAAGCTCAACTGTGAAATGTACACAGTTATGTACAGTTTGGTGATATATAGAGGGAGATTAAAATAAAACCTTTCATTGATAGTTTCAAAGTAAACCAACCATTTCCTTCATGATTTTCTAACAAGGCATCATTGATTTGGTTGAACTAATCTTGTAGTATTTACCTTTTCATGTCTCCAAGGCAGGATTTTCCTGTCATCAAAATGCTCCTGAGTAATTCTGGATACTGCCCATTGGGAGATCTGTGATTCTGGAAGTAAAGTCTAAACTATGAAAACCGGTTTTGCAGCCTCCCCCTTAAAAAACTCTGTTTCTGCTGCAGACCTGCAACTACAGTTCTGGTTAAATCTTCACCTGATGTTTATGGGGTTTGGCTGCCAAGCAAAGTGGGATTTCCCAGCTCCCCAGCATGGAATTAAAATGAGAAATGTGTGCATCAGGGCAGGGCTCTGGGGGCAGGGAAGTAATTATTCCATTCTTTTCGTTTGGAGAGGATGCTGTGCATGGGAGTGCCAATTGAATTTCCCTCTTTTGTTTCCAGGTCTCTGTGGTCAATCAGTTGGATATGCAAGTCATCGTCTCTAACGTCCCTCCCACCCTTGTGGAACAAAACAAAGAGCAACTCATAGGGTAATACATTTATTTCCTCTACAAATATCAGGCAACTCACTGGGCTTGTGATTGAATCCATTAGGGAGTGCTGAAATATCTGATGAGGCTGGAGACCAGGAGGATCCTTCTGGTCCACCACAGCATCAGCTTCCAGGAGCCAGGTCTGCACTTCTGGCTTCTTTTTGTAAGACAAAGACAATTTTGTGTACCCGGTGTCTCAAAACCAGGAATCAGTCAATGTGGGATAGAAAATACTATAGCAAATGGTTCATAAGCAACCTTTGCACTCCTCTGTCACTGTCATCAGTGATGAAAGGCGCTTCTCAGATTGCCACGGGTCTGCTCCATCCCTGCTGTTGTTGCACTTCTGTTTCTCTGTGGAATTTGCAATACCTTGGGAGGGCTGATACGATCACTCATTGGAAAAGCAGCGTGTTGCCTCTGAATGGCTTTTCCAGGCTAGGGAAAAGTGCTGCTGGGTTTGCTCCCGGAGGTTTGGGCCGTGTTCCCCTTTTCTCTCTCTGTTTTGAGCCAAGTGTAAGTCGGCTCTGATTGATTCCAATGCCAGAACCACTAATGGAGCTGTTCAGGCAACAGGCTGAGTTCACAGGGACTCCATTCCTTAGAACGAAGAATAACTCCCTGAAAGGAGGTCCTAGAGGGCTGGGGGTCACTCTCTTCTCTCAGGTAACACGTGACAGGATGAGAGGAAACAGCCTCAGGTTGTGCCGGGGGAGGTTAAGATTCCAGAGCAGGACCAGTTTCTTCCCAAGAAGGGTGGTTAAGCATTGGAATGGGCTGCCCAGGGCAATTCCATCTCTGGAAGTGTTCAAAAACCATATGGATGTGGCACTTGAGGACATGGTGAACATGGGTTGGCAGTTGGACTTGGTGACCTTAGAGGTCATTTCCAACCTAAACAATTCCATGACTCTGCATTTCACAGCGAACGAAGCTTTGGGATGAGCAAAAAGTTTAAAAAAAAAAAAATCACGGCCACATTTGGATTTCTCGAAATAGCTTGGGAAGTCTCTGCCTTCACAAACACCATGAGAAGTAAGTGTAGCCAAAGAGTTTCACTTCTAAGCTCAGCTTTTACCGGGAGAGAGTACATGAGCTGGTTTTAGAATGGGCACGTTCTTTCCTGAGAATATTTGCGGAGAACAAAAGTCCCAGAAAGAATTCTGCAGATGTGCACTGGCCTGTTTCACAGAGAAGAGCATTTATCTCACTGCTGTCTTCAAATTCCTTGGGTTTTCCTCCTAAAGTTTAAAAAATTACTCGCTCTCTCTGTTTTTATGAAGTCTTTGATAATTCATGCAGGCCATAAAAACAAAGGAAGAAAGGTTTGTGGTTTTTCATGCGCTGTACAGGAGACACAACCAGGGACAAAGGGAAACCAAATTATTCAGAGACCATCTCAGACTGAAGTACTTTTGCCACTTCAAATAATGCCATAATTTATAAAATTTAATTGAGTCATTCATTGACATATAAAAGAGTGTTTCATTAACCTGGTCTGGTGGAAGGTGCCCCTGTCTGTGGCAGGGGAGTTTGACTAGAGAGTCTTTAAGATCCCTTCCACACCCAAACCATTCTGTGATCTGAGACTAAGGGAGTCACCACAGAGCTTACTCAGCTCTTTCTCCTCTCATTTTGGCACTGGAGTGATTGTAAATATTCATCCCTGAAAATAGAACATTTAACCAAGTGCAGCACTTGGTGTTGAGGAGTGTTAGGGAAGGGAGTAGTTGGGTCATTTTTGAATTTGCAGTGATTTTTCACTGTGAAACCAATAGTGGTTTAAAACACTTTGGAGAACAAATTAATTATTCCAGGTTTCCTCAGCTGCCTCTAATTTTTACCAGGGTTTACAAAGTATTGAGAAATACGAAGTATTAAGAAATATATGGCTTCCTCAGCCCAGCCCAGAGATGTGGGAGGGTTAATGGGCCGTATAAAGGAAGCACATCAGAGAAGAGGAGATTTAAAGCCTCTCTGTCTATTTGGTTTGGGAATTTAAGCTCTTTGAGGGGACAAAATGGGCGTGTTTTCCACTGGCACTTCCGACAGCGTCGTGCTCCTTCGCAGTCCTTCGATGAGCACCTCGGTTTTCCTCCCAACTGCTTTAATTTCCTCCACAAGCTTTTCACATCCTCTGGACTGAACATCCGTGTCAGATTTGCCACTTCCTTGCCCACTTTCTTTATGACTGTGCAGGTAAGCCCATTTCTGACTGCTGCAGTAGGTGGCAGAGAAATTAGGCTGAGGCTGAGTGGAAAATTCAGTGTACTTGGTGAAGGCACACAGTGTTCTTTAAATATGGGGGGTTTGGGAGTGCTTGCTAGTTGGGCAATGAACAACATGTCACAGAATCAGTTGGAAGGAACCCACAAGTATTATTGAGTCCCACTCCTGAAATTCAACTGGAATTAAATGGCCAACACTGTTCTTAGAGCATTTAGTTCTTTGGTTTTCACGTGACAGCAGCTTAAAGCTGTGCCTGAAGTCAGATATTCCCCACTGCCCAGAGAGACCTGGGCTTCCTCCTGTGGGTAATGGACGTGTCATGTGGGGTAAATTCCTCTGTACTCTTGTCTAGAGATGTCACATTTCCTCTGAAAGGGAGTAATGGAGTGGCTTAAAGTGAGTCTTTTGATGAAAANCCAGGGCTGGCCACAGGGGCAGGGTCTCCTCCTCACCTGCTGCCAGTGCCCTTCCTAAGGCACCCCTAAGATGCCAGGATACACATGGTCCTCCCTGTGCAGCCTCCCAGGGTGTTTTCCCTCCCTTCCTCATGCTTTTCCCATACAATTCCATGCTTGTAAAAGAAGGAGGCAATTCCATAGTTAAAGAACATCCATGCTGAACTCTCTAACACAATGTAGAAGTGACCAGGCAGGTTTTTCTCTGAAAACCCAAATGCAAAATCAAGTGCTGATCCTTGGAGATATTACTGAGGGAGTGTTTTGGAACATGAACATTGAACCTGCTGACTTAATGGTTTGCATATATAAAGCTGACTGCCATCATCCCTCACAGGAACCCTGCTTTAATGCATGGAAACTGGTGCACTTAAAAGAGATGTTATATTTTATACTAGAGCAATAAATATCTCTGTAAATTATAGAGCATAATATACATCACATGTACATTGTGCATCGTATATAATGTTATGTCTAATCAGAGTGTATGAGATAATAAATTTTATGTGCAGGAGCTGGAACACACGGCCCTTCTTCGGGGAAGTGCTTCTCACCTTCAGTGATTCCCCTGCAGTTGTGGTTTTTTCTTCTCCACAGTGCATGAAGTGGGAGAAAATTAGCACAACTGGATGCAGTTGCAGTGCAGAAATCACTCAGGCTCCTTAGTTTTCCCGTAGGGGAAGCACCAACCCATTGCTTGCTTCATGATTTTTGCCGTGTAATTACCGAACCCAGTCTAATTACAGGTGGCTGGACCTTTCCCCTGTTGGGTTGGTGGCAGTGTGCTTGCCATTCAGCGCTGCCTTTCCTGCCCTTCAGGAGATGTTCCTGAGTCCCAGGTGCTCCCAGAGCTGCCTTCTTTGCCTCAGCACTCTCTGACAGCAACTTTCTTGGGATCGTTTTGCTCCTGGCCCTTCGTTCCCCTCCCCGCCCCTTTTCCTCTGTCTCGTCTTTGCACTGTACTGTTCCATTCTAAATTAAATCGCCGAATTAGAAACGAAATAGAGAATCAAAGAATTGGTTCGATCAGATTAAATAGATTTAATTAGATAAAACAAATAAGATTAGAGGGACATTTGCCACCGACTGGCTGCGTCCTATTTCTTACCCAGCCTACACTTGGCTCTGCTGGCAGAGTGTGTGTCCTGGGGCCTGGTCCAGTGTTACCAGAGCCTCTTTGTGCTGGGATCAGGATGATTCAGGCCACCTTTGCTTGGCCAGGGGTTAGAGCCCAAAGCTTGTGCAGCTCCAGCTTTTCCGCTTGCCCTCCCAGTGCCAGGGGAAGCCCTGGCTCAGCGTTCTGCTCTCCCCATGCCCTCCCTAACCCCGGTGCTGGTGTGTTACTGGAGCTCTCCAAATGCAGTGCTCAGCCTCTGGGGTAAAGCTGGGAACTTCTGCCTGAGCCTGGAATTGCTGACTGTGGCAGTAGAAGCCTTTTGTGCTGAGCTCTGAAGACCCTCCCCTGGGTCACAGTGGACCTGTCTCTGTATTACTCTTCGGGTGAGTGAAACGTTCCTGCTGGGACTGGGACAACCGGTGCTGGAATACAGACCTGGAGCGTGTGGAAGGTTTGGGGAGGGCAGGGTTACCCAGGCTGGGCACAAACAGAAGGAAAGACCAGCAGTGTGTAAGAAGGCAGATTTCCTTTATGCTGCGCAACCCAATATGCTCGTGGTGGTGCTGGGTTGGTGGCTGGACTTGAATTTTAAAGATCATTTTCAGCCCTAACGATTCATGGTTCTGTGCCTTTATAGGATTAGGATAAGTGGGCATGAAGACATTGGCTCTGGGTTGTTTGCTAAATATTGTGGCTGTTATTTTGCACAGAGGAAATTGGCTCAGTGCTGCTCCTTCCTGCTAGACACAGACCTTGTGTGTGATAGAAAACTAGAAATAACCTTTGTGAAAGGCTGTTCTCTAAGGAAGGGCCGTTCTTGGGCTTGAAATAAACCCCAGGGCCCACAGAAAGAGCAGAGCCTTCCCTGTGCCCTGTGTAGGTTGTAATGAGACATCTGGGACTCAAATGCATCTCCCCCAAATCCATCCCTAACTGCACAGCAGGGGCTGAAATCAGTCCTGCTCTGTTTGGGAACGTACAGTTGAAAATCCAGCTGGTTGCCTGTCAATTATTAACCTTGCAAAACCCACCCAGCCAGAATTTGGCTGAAGTGGAGCACAACGGAGGAGTTAAAGAGTCTACACTCTTGATGTGGACAAGCAGAGCTGAATGGTCTCCTCGGTGCACTGCTGCCAAATCTGCACTGTCAAATACCTAGAACATGGATTTATTGTTTATTATTTCACTAAATTATGTTTGAGAGGTAGAGTTGCAGCCAAAACGATGCAGGATATTGAGTCTTCGACTCTACTAACTCAAGTCTGTGGTACCAGTTATTGGAGTCCTGAAAGAATGTTTTGGGGTTGGCTTTTGGTTTTTTTTTTTCATTTCTGAAAATACTTTATGTGCTGCAGAAATAGAACAGGCTGCCAAATTAATGAAGAACTCAGATGGGGTATTGGGAAGGAATTGTTGGCTGGGAGGGTGGGCAGGCCCTGGCACAGGTTGGGCAGAGAAGCTGTGGCTGCCCCTGGATCCCTGGGAGTGTCCAAGGCCGGGTTGGACGGGGCTTGGAGCACCCTGGGCTGGTGGAAGGTGTCCCTGCCCATGGCAGGAGGTGGCACTGGATGGGCTTTAAGGTCCCTTCAACGCAAACCATTCTGGGTTTCTCTCATTCATTTCCTCAGAGATCTGTCACTTTGGCACTTTGGGGCACGTGGTGTCCTCAGTGACGGTGCAAATCCACTTGCTCTTCATTTCCCTGGTGTCACTGCTGGGAACGGGGAGAGTGATGGTAATGGGGATGCACAGGGAGGTGTTTTGCTCATTACATTTTGTCTGCAGAGCTGAACTGGAGCTGGAGCAGTAGGAAAGGCTCGTGCCCTGTTGCTGGCTCTACGTCCCACTGCACCAGTGTTGGGAGGGTGGTAATTACCCTGCTGCATTAACTAGTGACAGGTTAATTTTAATGTAACTTCTGCTGATCGATACAGCAGAAATGCCCACGCTGTTTTTAATTAAAAGTAGCCCCCTCAAAACCTGGTTCTTGTGAGCAGTCCTGCAAGCAAGTGGCCACTTTCAGTGGAGTTTTCAAACACCACAGTGTTTTTCAGCATCACAAGTTCAGCTGAATGACTTGTCAAATAACTCTACAGGGAACTGCCCTATTTTTAAGTGGATTCTTTAATTGCTACTTTTTAGACCTCGGTGCATTTTTATTATCTGTTTTAATCTAAACATGCAATTTGTGTGTTTCAGGCTGAATATTACTGCCATTCTGTTGTACTTTGTGCTGTATCTTGCAATGTCAGTGAAAGCCAATTGCTGCGATGTGGCTCTTGCTCACAGGCAGAAAGTGGTACCACAGAATCCCAGAATGGTTTGGGTTGGAAAGGTCCTTAAAGTTTGTGTCATCCCATCCCCTGCCATGGGCAGAGACACCTCCCACCAGCCCAGGTTGCTCCAAGCCCCATCCCACCTGGCCTTGGACACTCCCAGGGATCCAGGGGCAGCCACAGCTTCTCTGCCCAACCTGTACCAGGGCCTGCTCACCCTCCCAGCCAACAATTCCTTCCCAAAATCTCATCTCTCCCTGCCCTCTGGCACTGGGAAGCCATTCCCCTTGTCCTGGAACTCCAGACCTTTGTCCAAAGTATGCTTCTTCCATTTTAATCGTGTTTGTTCTTCCATTTTAATCATGTTTTAGGCAAAGATATTCTGAAAGTCAGTGAATTCAGCAGGATGCGAGGAATTTCTGAGAAAAGGGAATGTTGCTTCCAATTCTCCTACAAGTGCCCCTACATTATAACCTTCCAGCCTTTGGAGTGTTTGTGCCTGGGGTGCAATAACAATTCTGTGCATGGAGACAAAACAGGAGCAGAGGGAACGGCCTCAGGCTGGGCCAGGGCAGGGGCAGGGGGGACATGGGGAGGGATTTGTGCCTGGAAAGGGTGGTCAGGCCTTGGCAGGGGCTGCCCAGGGAGGGTTGGAGTGCCCAGCCCTGGAGGTGCCCAAGGCAGGACTGGCCGTGGCACTGAGTGCTCTGGGCTGGGGGACAGGGTGGGCATCGGGCACAGGGTGGGCTCCGTGGGCTGGCAGGGCTTTTCCAACCTGAAGGATTCTGGCATTCTGGGATCCTATGAAAAGCACCCCCTTCCTGCAGCAAGAGAAGATGATTGTATGCTGATTAGAGAGGTAAAGCCTTTAGCTCTTTGCTCTGTCTGAATCCTTTTACAAAACACCATCCTAAGGACTTTGGTGCTTTCTTTTAGACATTTACATTCACCAAATGTTTGCTGCATTGTTGTTTGGTTTTTTTTTAATAGTAATCTGCATATCCCAGATTTGTTCTGTCAAGTTTTACCTGGGAGAATTATTGTTCCTCAGGGGTCTGTGATGGTTTATCACCTTGGCTGCCAGTGCAGAGCGTTCCAGAAGCAGAGATAAGTAGAGTTTGCCCTATCTGCAAACAACAGGAGTGCTCCTTTAGAGGACACCGGTCAACCAGCACCGTGGCAGCCAATCTGTATCTCTGTTTTCTCTGCACTAACAGCAGATAGATAGATATATATATATATTCACTGCTAGGCTGAAACCTGGAGTTTTCAAAACCTTACAGAATAGCTGCTGTTTTGAGGGCAGGCTGAACTTCCACACAGACAGATGGATAAATGTGAATCTGTGGTCTTAATTAGGAGCTGGTGACACTGCCTTGACAGCATTACTTCAGAAATCTTGTGTCAGGAAAAAACCCAACAGCAAAAGGTAACCTCAGCAACTGCGGAGGGCTCTGTGCTAAACAAGTGACTTCTTAAAGTCCCTGGTGTCCTTTTTTGAGAGGCCTGTCTGCCCCTGCACCCTGAGGCACCCTGGCCCCAATGCCCAGGTCAGGCAGCATGTCCCCTCTGCTGCCCTGGCTTTTGCCTCCCAGCTCAGCCACTGCTTTTTGTTTTGATATTCTGATCACATAAATCAGCCCAGGAAATTGTATTTTCTTCAAACTCAGAGGGGCTTAGATGGAGCTTTGAGGCTTCCAAATTCTCTGGTTTCTGCCTCCATACCTTTTTGCCCCCCTGTATGTGATGTTGATGATATTTGCTTTTATGCCTCTGTTTATAAAACTGTTCATGGGCTTTGAGGGAACCCTTCTTGGTCCCAGTTTGGAAACCTCATCATATCTCATCATTAGCCAGTCTGGGTGTTGTCAGTGTTGTTATGTCATTGTTATTTTGGACAGAGCTGCTCCTGATTGCTGTTGGCCTTTTTTCCTTCTGCTTGTAGAACTCCTGCTGCAATTTATTTTACTTTATTTCATTTTTTTCCCACGCTAGACATGTCAGCCCAATATTCCAATTTTCTTCTGCCTGTAAACCCTGCAGATGTTGCAGCACCTGAAATGCTGTGCGATGTCGGAGGGCCAGATGAAATATCATTGGAGTGGTTGTTTCTGGTGGGGGAAAATTTATGGATTCACCCTGTGTGAGGCTGGAATGGAAGAGCTGAAATGGTACAGCTTCATAAAGGGGTGGCAGGAGGGGTTTGTGTGAAATACGGGCAGTGTTTCCCATGGGCCGTTTCAAACTCAGCTGGGGCCGTAAATACAAAGAGCTCGACTCAAGGACACTATTTCTGAGGACCTCCCGAGCACTGCGGAGCTTTGCCCGGGAGTTCAGCGTGGCAGAGGTTCTGTTGAGAAGAGATTCCTGTCACGAAGTGCTCTGAAGGTCCCCATCCTCCTCAGCCTGGGGGGTTTGTCTGTTGGTATCTCCTTTGGGCCGTCCTTTGACCAGCACAAATCAATCACTGCAGCTCTCTGGCTCCGTCCCCCTCTTTAGGATTTTGGAGCGCTATGTCCAGGACCAGATCCCCGGTGCGACGGTGGTGGTGGAATCCATCGGGGCACGAAGGTTTGGGGATGGCTACTCTGAAGAGGATTACACCAAGTCTGACCTCATGGTCTACGCCATTGACCCCCAAACCAACAGAGCCATCATGAGGAACGAGCTTTTCAAGTGAGTATCTGGTTTGTTGCTCTCCCTCTGGCCTTGGAAGCCTGTTGGCCTTTTAGGAAGTGGTGCAGCATAGCAGGATTAGGAAAACCCCTGGAAGCAGTTGCTTCCGTAGCTTGGGAATTCACCACTTCACCAGTTCAACCCCTCACCTTGAGCTGGGTCATCCCAGTCCACACAATTTAGATTTTCACCATGAGAGGTGTTCGGTTCATCCTGTGGAGGAGCTGCCAGCTTCAATTCCTCCAAAGGAGTTTCCTTTCTATATCCCAAAGCTCCTCTGTGAAGTCCAAGCAAGGGCTTTGGCGCTGCAGTGGTTGACCTTCGGTTTCCTCTTGGACTGTGGCTCTTTGTTTCTTGTTTCTTTTCGGGGCTGGGTTTTTTTGTGTAAATGGAAGGAGGAGAAGAAAGGGAGGTGGTTTGCACCTAGTCTGAAGCACAAGTGTGCCCACACAGAGGAGATCAGACCCTGCAGGATGCCAACCCGGCTCTCCTTCTGCAGCAGCTCCTCTCTTTTGGGGTTATTTTTCAATATTTCACCTTTCTGTTTGCTTTTTATCGCGGTGAGAGCTGGACCAGGCCGTGGTTGCAATAGGTTCTCCTGAGCTCCTCGTTGAGTACATATGAGGTAAAGTGAACTCAAGCTCTGCAGATATTCAGAGTTTAGAGGGTGGAAAAGATCCCTGAGATCAGTCTGACCAAGTGTGATAAAGACCAGGGAACTCCGTAAAATAATTCAGGTTGGAAAGCATCTGTCAGCAAAGCAACTCCGTAAGAAAATCCAGCCAATTACAACCTTTGTGTAATTTCCTGATAATTTCCAGGGAAAAGTTAGGCCTTTTTCCCTTTTTTTAATTTTTTTTTTTCTAATTTTAATTTGTGTAGGGTCAGTCACAGAGTTTTGTTATAACTTTGGGTGTTAATTCAGGTGTGCAACTGGTGCTTTTAATTTCTGAATCCCACCAAGGTCTAGGCTGGTGATCACATCCTCCTCTAAATTTTTATTCTTGAAAAGTTGCCTGACCTCTGGGCTGTGTTTTAATTCTTTTAGTGACTTCAGGTTTTCTCTGAACACTCCCCAGTCTTCCAGCATCACTTTCTGAACTAGGGATATAAAAAAAAAAATTGTATTTTATACAAAAATATTAAAAAAATAGGAATGGTGGCTTTCAGAGGGGTGGCAGAAGAGCCTCCTTCCTCCTGTTGGCATGTCCAAGGTCATACTCCAAGGTGTCTTTAGGTCTCTGGGAGTTTGTTTTCACTTGTCCACTGCTGATCATTCCCAGAATGGCGTCTCCGTGATTTTGTTCCCAGTTTTGTTCAGGAATGGAAGTGGAAATTCAGACAGCAGCAGAAATCCATAGTAGATAACCATTTCCATTAATCCCAACACAACAGTGCCTGTAATTCTGCTTGCAGTGCTCCTGTGAGTGACTTTCACCCCAGCCCGCTCCCAAAAGGAGTCTCAATAAAATGGATCTTGCTGCCTTGCATCCAGATTATTCCCTGGTCCCTCTTCGTCACTGCTTTTCCACTTCTACAGTTGAGAAATTCATGGAGCTGTGTGTTTTCTTCCAATCGTAGCCACTTCAGAGTGGCTGAAGTGGAATCCCTTTAGAAATGCTCGAGGTCAAAAGGCCAGAATTGAATTCCATGATAAAATACAATTTTTCTGATGCAGTCTCTCTTCACAGTCAGAAAAAAAAAGTCCCTCTTCCTTTTGGGGCCCTTTGAAAATATAGGAATGTCTTTTAGGGACATTCATGTGTCCAGTGAAATACCCAGAGCACACCAGAGCTAAGACAGGTCAAAAATCAGATTTCCAAATGTGAAGGATCGGCTGAGAATCAACCCCATTAAAATGCTCCATGTGCCTACACATTCAGCTTTTTGGGGGTTTTTTGAACTCTTCTCAAAAGCTTTTAAATATTTCAATCAACAAAATCCCGGGGAATGTTTTCCTGGCTTTAGGGTAGAGGTGAGTAGGTGTTAGCTCACTGGGGTAAGGAGAGAGCTTGGCATCTGGAGTTACCAAGTTCTCCCAGGCCAGTGGGTGAACCTCCAGAAATTTGGCCCAGCTCAGGGACATTCCCAGATCTCCAAAGAAATCCCTCCTGTGAGCATCATCCTTGGAGTTTTGATTTTCCAGGGATGGCTCAATGCTCTTCCTGACACAGTCACAGGCCAGGGTGGCAGTGGTTGTGCCCTCACTGGGAAACTGTGGGTCCCAACCATCCCTCTGCAGCCAGGAATCTGCTCTGGATCTACCAGAAAAGAGTCCCGTAGGAGAAGGGATCATTTCATAAACTGGATGTGATGGGAGAAAGGGGAGAAAGTCCGAAAGAAACGGAAACTCCTGTTTTAAAAATGTAATTAGCAATAAGGAATACAAATTTCCCTGAGTTATTTCCCAAGTGTTCAACAATTCCATGATGTCTCCAGAAGAGAGAACTGTACCAACAGCACGAGGTGAGCACACGGGTTCTGCCAGCTGTGACTCTAACACAGCTTACAAAGTGGCTCTGGATTCTTTGGCTTACCTGTAGTGGGATTTTTTGGGAATATCCTGCTGTGATCCTGCTCCTAAAACACAGGGGAAGCCCTGATGTAACAGAGTTTCTGGTAAAGCTGTGCCTGTTTGAGGACAATCACCCGTGAGGGTGGAACAGGGGGTGAGCTGTTCTCCCTTGCAGCTGGAGTGGTGCTGGGATACACACAGGTTCCAGGGATACACACAGGTTCCAGGGATACACACAGGTTCCAGGGATACAGACAGGTTCCAGAGATACACACAAGTCCCAGGGATACACACAGGTTCCAAGGATACAGACAGGTTCCAGGGATACACACAAGTCCCAGGGATACACACAGGTTCCAAGGATACAGACAGGTTCCAGGGATACACACAAGTCCCAGGGATATACAGAGGTTCCAGAGATACACACAAGTTCCAGGGATACACACAAGTTCCAGGGATACACACAGGTTCCAGGGATACACACTGGTTCCAGGGATACACACAGGTTCCAGGATACAGACTCAAAGGTTCTTGGATTTGCACTGGAGATGGGAGCCAGGGGTGGGCTCAGCAGCTCTGGCCCCTCCCCAGTTGAGCAGAGTCACCCACGGAACCAAAGTGTGTGTGTCACACTCCTGTAATCCATACTACTCATCCCATCATAATTCCAGCAACTCCAGTTTGGCTGGAAAACATGATTCATGGTTGTGGTTCTTGCTGCCAGAGGGGGAAAACCCTCGTGTCTCTCCAGAGCTGAGGAATTTTCCCTGCCCCTGTAAGACTGATCCAGGAGGAATTAATATTTTTCCTTAAGACTGTTAGGAGTGATTACCTGATATTTTCATGCATCGGGAATCTCATAAAGTAGAACCATTAAGGCTGGAAAAGACTATCAAGCCCACCACTGAGCCACGGCCCCATGTTCCACATCTACATTTTCTGAACACCTCCAGGGCTGGGCACTCCAACCCTCCCTGGGCAGCCCCTGCCAAGGCCTGACCCCCCTTTCCAGGCACAAATCCCTCCCCATGTCCCCCCTGCCCCTGCCCTGGCCCACCTGAGCCCGTTCCCTCTGCTCCTGTCCCTGTTCCCTGGGAGCAGAGCCCGACCCCCCCGGCTCCCCCCTCCTGGCAGGGACTTGCAGAGCCACAAGGTCCCCCCTGAGCCTCCTTTGCTCCAGGCTGAGCTGCCCCAATCAGAGTTTTGCTCCAAATCTGTCTGATTATGCCAAATAAAAGGGGTCTGAGTAGTAGTAACTGTGCTTTGCTGCTTCCTCCCCCTACCAGAAAGCCCTGAAAGACTTTGAAGCCGCTCAGCTAATTTTACAAAGTGAAATGATCAGCCTCCTTTTCTGTCTTTTATAGGGAAAGAGGGTTTGATTTATTGGAGCATAAAAACCAGTTGAATCCAGCAAATTTCTCCTGCATATATTAAGTGGCAAATGTCCACCATTAAAAATAAACTGCTTACCCTGCCTGAATCTCCTGCACAATGCAGCAGGTTCCATCACGGAGTCAATGCTCATGCTTGAGTTACAAGCTGTTAAAATAGGGCTTGTCAAGGAAATGCTAAGGGAATTTTAATGGAGAGATGGTCCAAATTATCCCGAGATTTAGTGCTGTCCTGCTGGGAATGCTTTTGCCACCTCCAAGGCAGTGTGATGTGCAGCAGTGACATCTAGTGTGCAGCACAAGGATCAGGGCTCCCTTTGGACTCGCTTGGTGCCTCCTGAACCATCGTTTAGGTTTGAAAAAGGGTTTTTTTCTCAAGCACCAAGAGCGGTTTTGTGCAAGAAATCAAGGGGCAAACAATGCTGTGAGGGTTTCTCAGTGAATTAATTAGAGAGGAAATCGATTGTAGGAAATTAAGTCCCTTTAAGAAATGGGTTTTGAGGAGTCTTATTTCAGTCTCCTGATCAGGGGAAGGAAATCAAGCTATTTCTGCCTGTCTTTCTTCAACATTCAGAGTTGATGTGCAGAAATCCTCTCAGAGTATTTTTTTCAGCTGTTTTTTATTTGATCTTTTCTGGTTTTTTTTTGACACAAAGCTTTTCCCTCAGCTTTCTCCAGGAGAGCCACTGTCCGTGTGGGGGTCTGAGGTCCTGCTGTAGCCCCGAGCCATCAGGATGGTGCATCCTAATAGTGCCTTGTGAGGCACTCAGTCCTCACTTCCAGAGTGATCCATGGGGTTTTATCTTCCTATAGAAGTTAAAGCCTTGACCACTGTGGTTTTTGTCCCTCCAAAGAATTTCCCTCAGAAGCTGAGGAAAGCCCTCTGAAAATGACCTGCTTTTAGAGTAGCATCAATCACAGAGTTGTGAAGGTTGGAAAAGACCTTCAGGACCATCAAGTCCAACCGTTCCCCCAGCACTGCCAAGGCCACCACTAACCCATGTCCCCAAGTGCCACATCTGCATGGGGTTTGAACACTTCCAGGGATGGGGAATCCACCACTGCCTGGGAAAAATCAAGCTGACCTTTAGGCCAGAGTGGGATGTGTTCAGGAAGGGTTGGCTGATCCTGTGCGACAGACCAGTGAAGGAAAGAGCACGAAGCAATTCCAGGCAGAACTTTGAGCCCCGAGAAGTTAGGATAAGCTTCAGCTGCTTAAACTGTGTCCTGAGATTAAGTACAGGGATTCCAGGGAATTGCCAGTTCTCCAAAGCACAAGGCTTTGCCAGCCCACAGTTCTCAACCCAACACAATCACTCAACCCAACACAATCGTTCAAGCACACTTTGATCATGGAATCACAGAGTTATAGAATCAGCTGGGTGGGAAGAGACCTCTGAGATCATCAAATTCAACCCTTGACCCAACACCACCGTGGGTACCAGATCAGNCATGTCCAGCTGCTGTCCATCAGTGCCCCAGGGCCCTTTGTGCCTGGCCCCTCTGCAGCCACTCTGGCCCCAGCCTGGGCTACTGCAGGGGCTTGTTGTGGCCAAAGGGCAGGACCCGGCAATGAACTTGGCCATGACCACACTTTGTGCTGTTGAAGGTTCCTAGATGGCAAACTACTGGATATCAACAAGGAGTTCCAGCCGTACCTGGGGCAGGGCGGGCGCATCCTGGAGATCCGCACGCCGGACGTGGTGGCCAACGTGAAGAAGCAGGCGCAGGCCGTGGGCTACACGGAGGGAGCACTGCTGGCCCTGGCCGTGATCATCATCCTGTGCTGCATGCCCGCCATCCTCATCGTCATGGTCAGCTACAGGCAGTGAGTATCCTCCACCTCCTCCTCCTCCTCCTCCTCCTCCCCTCCCACGGGGAGCAACCTCGGAGTAGGGGCATTGTGTTCTGTAACACAACCGCTTTGACAACTATCCTTCATTGCAACGAGGTTGAGTCGTACTAGAGATACCATTTTTCATGCTGCATGTATTTTATGTGTTTATCTATTCTAGATATTTATACATTCTAGGTATTTATCTAGATATACATACATACATACATACATATATATATATATACATTCTAGATATTTATCTACTCTATGAATTTATCTGCTCTTGATATTTATCTATACTAGATTTATCCACTCTATATGTTTATCTATTCTAGATATTTATCTACTCTATATATTTATCTGTTCCATATATTCACCTATTCTGTGTGTTAATCTTGTATATTTTAAGCTGTATTTTTAATTTCCCTCTCATTTCCAGGAGTTGGCCAATGCTTGGTGTGACACGCAGGAGCGGAGAAAACGCTCTTGTTGTACTTTCCGGGGCAGGGACTTTCAGAACATGTGTCAAAACACAACCTGAAAATCTGGGGGTTTGGGTTCTCAGGGCTGAATTCCATGCCCCCAAAAAATAGGAATTGAGGGAAAAGGTGCTGTCTCGATAAATGAATCAAAAATCGAATGGCACCACTTGATAAAATAGCAATATTCCCATTTTTTGCTTGTACATTTATAATTTTAATTCAAATTAAACTACTTAACATTATACAATATTTATATTAATGCCATAATATTGTGTATAAATCATAAGGATTATATTTATAAATATTTATACAATTTATAAATAATACTTAATTTTCCCCCCTAACTATTTTTTCCAAGCCCCTCAATTGCAAATGTTTCCTGGAAAACTGGGTTTGTGCCATTCTAGGGCTGTCTAAATAAAATACCTTCTTGGTATTTTACTCACCTCTTCCACACTGAGAAGGTTGAAGTAATTGGCTGATGAACTAATTAAAGGATCGACATCACCAACAAGAACCTCTCAGTTAAATTTGTCAGGTCTGCTCATAATTAAAATCAGTGCATTTGGACTCAAAGCTGTAAATATATATATATATATATATATATTCATAGATTTATTCTTTAATTAAAAGTCACATTCAGACATTTATAGATACATTCATGGGTTTATTTTTTTAATTAAGGATCATATTCAGATCCCCTTTTCTCCAAACAATTTGGGTCAATGGAAACAAGACCTTTTAAAGGAGTCTGAAAGAGCTTGCCCAAGTTCTGTGCCCTTGGGATGGCAGTGCATTCCCAAGGTGTTCTGCTCATCCCAAAACTCTGGAGGAGATTCCACTTCAGCCTGCAATTAGTTGGTTGCTGTTATCCGAGTGGCCTGTTTCTCCAAGAAATCTAACAGCACTCTTCTTCCCTGGCATCTGTTAGATTATCAAAACATCATCCATCTCTTTTAAGAGCTTTGGGGAATCTGCCCAACCTCATTTCATCAAAAAAAATCCCATTTTTGCTGTCTAGAAGTCACACTCGGAGCCAAATTTATAGCAGCCCGATGTGAATAAACTGTGTTTTTATGAAAAATGCATCACTGCGGAGTGCCAAAGAAAATAAGAGGAATTTGGGGGTTAACACGAGCACCCAAAGGTGATGGTTTGTTTTTGCATTGCAGCCTTTTTTTCTCCTTTCCAAAAAGAGTTTCAGTATTTTTTCCCTGAAATATTTCTTTCGTAATAAAGCTAAAAAGCCTTGCTTTGAAACGCAGTATCCAGTACAGCCCTGTGAGGTAATTCTAAATAATGCATTATTTACTAATCAAAAAAATGCTATCTTCTACATAATAATCCGAAATAATACTCCTTCACTATTGGAAATGTTTTCTAGGCCATCCTTGAAATGGGTTAAAATGGGAAAAGAGGTATAAAATAATAATAATAATGATAATAATAATGATAATAATAATGTCTTGTGTATTTATAGAATGATATGATATTATGTTATATCATATCATATTATGTAGTATCTTCTATTCTGTTCCCTTAATTCTATCCTATATATTATATTATACTATTATTATATTATTTTAAAAATAGGTATAAAAATGCACCTGTTAAAGAAATAACATGAGAAATATTAATTTCTCCGTGTCTTCCTCTGTTCCCTGTGGAGTGTGGCAGGGAGTGGTTTCCTGGAAGCCCAAAGCAGCTTTTCTCTGCTGGAATTCCTCTTTCTGCTGACTCTGGAATTGTTTCAAGGGCAGCAAAAATAGCAGCAAAACACCCCTCAGCTCTGGAAATTAGGATCCCTTAAACATGCCATTAATTCTGTAAGAATAATTAAGTAGCCTCTAGTTTATTACTCCTGTTAGATTCACTGTTTGGGACAGTTGTTGGAAACAGAATTCATTTAACCTTCCTTTTTATCTCTTTTTTTTTTTTTTGCATAACAAACCAGATTCAAAGAGTAAGTACTTTGTTCCAGCCTCCTTTCTACCAGCTTGCATAGGAATACTGACAGCCTGCCAGGCGGTACTTTAAAAATATATTAAAAATATAGCTTTGGCCTTCAGTTAAGAGTTAATTTCTATACTCCAACTTGCTGCTGAACGCTTGGTATGAAGTGTTCAAAAGTGATTTATTTGTGTGGCTACTCAGTGTGATTTATTATTGCATTGGGGATATGGGGGTTGGGGTTATGGTTGTTTCCCGCAGAGAAAAAATTAAATATTCCAGTGTGTGTGGGATTCCTCAAGCAAACCAGGCCATGTCAAGGAAGGCAGGCTCAGGAATTGACCCTCCTGAGGTGCATCAGTTGTGTCTCCACGGTGGTGCTCCCCATGAGGGACCACGGCTTGGTTTTGCAGAGACAAAACAGGACCCTGTTTTGGGGTGATTTTATTCCTTATGAAAAAAACCCCATCCTGTGATCCTTTGATTTTATTCCCACCTGAGGGAGCTCTGGGATCCCACCAGAACAGAACGACAGGGAGCTGCAAAAGCGCAGGGCAATATTATCCCCTTATGACTTTGGTGAAGCCAACGCTCAGGAATGTTTATGAACTGCAGGGAAGAACACAGGAAACTTTCTCTGTTGGCTTTACACCGGGGTGTGGAGTGTTCCTGATGAGCATTTTTCCTTCCCTCCGTGGCTCCCCAAAGGAGACAGGCCGAGTGTGCCAAGACTGCAAGGATGCAGATGGCTTTGCCAGCAGGGAAACCAGCCAGTGCCGCGGCCAACAACCTCTACGAGGAGCTGGGCGACAGCACCATGTGAGTATTCCTTGGGATCCATCGAGAAATCCAGCCTGTGCCAGTGGGAGGTGTCCCTGCGCATGGCAGGGGGTGGATCTGGGTCCCCTTTCGGGTCCCTCCCAAGCCAAACCGTTGCGGGATTCTGGGATTTTCCGGTGTCGCGCTCTGTGTCCAAAAGGCTTTGCTTCATTCCAAGGGTGCTTGGGCTTCTCCAGCAGCCAGAAAATAACTGGGATGACTCCGTAAGGAGAGGAAAAGCAATTTAATCTCCTTATAGGGTAGGGCATGGGGGGATCTTTACCAGGTTTTAAGTGGGCAAAAAGCAGGTCCACAGCCAGCTGGTTTTCCCACGAGCCAGAGCCTGCTGCCAGGGTGAGCCAGCATTGGATTCCTTGGCAAATCCAGGCCGACACACCCTGTTTTCCAAAGCTGTTAACTGAACACAGCCAATCCAATTAATTGATTAATTCATTAATTGCAGACACTGAAAATTACTGCCGCAAAGTGCTTATTTCCTGTAGCAAGGAATACTCTATTGGGTAAAGGGTGTTGTTTTTTGGGGTTATTTTTTGCTGCTCTAAATTTAAAACTGCCTAAAAACTGAAATTAAGGGAACTATCAATGTACAGAAAGCACTGGCAGATCAATGAATGCGTCTTTTACCTACCACATGCTCATAAAATAATAATATTACAAGGTTGCCTACCTTGTGCTTCTGGAAACCTGAAGTTGATGGACTCCAACACCAATTTAACTCCCAGTATGAAAATATTCCAGCGGGGAATAACCAATTATTATTTGTCTCATGCCGGGAGGGGGTTGTTGATGAGCTTTGCCACAGGGTTTATGTTTTAAATCCAAAGAATGCTGAAGAGCACAGCATTAATAATGTGCTTGGAGGCAGGTGGAGAGGGAGCTGCTGGTGGAATCGAGGATCGCTCTGTTTTCCATCATTATTTGTTTTGCTCAGAAGGTTGGACTTTTCCACCTGCTGAGGCTGAGTTTATAAAATGCTCCAGGGGCATGACAGAGCTTTAACTCTTGGCCAGCTGAGCGCAGTCTGCATGTGCAGCAATTCCAGAGCTTCAGCTTTTCTGGGTGAATAGAGGAATAAGAATTCCTGGGAGCAGGAACAGCTGAATTGCTGAATTCCCTCCCGTGCCTTTTGCCTTTGTCAAGTGCTGCACTTGGGCAGGAAAGGAGGGAAAATGTTTGTTCTGCTTTGGGATGTCGTTCTTCTGGACTGTGAGTCACGGGAGATCACATCTGTCCTGCTCTGAGGTGCCTGCTGGGTGGAACTCAGAGGTGTTTTCTGCATTAAACTGAATTTCTACTGAAACTAAAGATACCTGATGCTAAACCCAAAAAAAACCCAAAAAAGCCTTGTTATGCTGCGGTTTTATCTGCAAAGGGGTTTTGCGTTTTATACTGCAACGTAGAGGTGCCAGTTCACAAATATGCAGTATTGACTTTGAGGCTCGGATTTATTTTGTCTTTTGACAAAAGAATTGATTTTATTGCACCAAAAAAAGATGCTGTAGTTGGAATATTTTCTCTCAGATGTCTTTGCATATGGCTAAGGTATATCCATCATGCTGAGGAACTGATTAAACACAAACCAGTCAAAATCCTTAAATCCTGAAAAGCCGTAGGATTTTAAAGACCAAAACCACACTTGAATAAATATCATTTTTTTCTCCCCTGCCAAATATTTTATTTCAGGGTACACATATAAGTTAGGAAATGATGATGTGGGAAATGCATTTGTTTAACCTCTTAAATGAATTTTAGCCCAATATCCCCTGTCCTTCACTGTCCTAAGACAGTCATCTTTCATTTGCGGTGCTGCCTCGTGTCCTGTTTAATTTCTTTGGTGTTTATAGCAAATGAAATGGAACTAAGCTCTTTAGTTTTAAATCTGCCTTGTCTCATAATTTTCATTTCTCCCTGTCTTTGGATACATAGGCATCAGTAAGTAAGCTTATTTCATTGTCTTAATGTTTGTAGCTAGTAGAATTTGCTAGTTAATTTTCCTTTCAGTGGTTCCCATTCAACCTTGCAAGCTGAAACTCATTTTTTATTTGTCCATTGACCAGGAAAGACATTTACTGCAAAGCTTTAATATTTCTGTGCCTCTTTGTCTCTCTTCTTGGAAGCAGAGAGAGGAAGTGTGATCGCTGAACTTGAGTGGTATTATTTCTAAAGCCAAAGAAAAGCTGCCTTAAAAAAGCCACCAAAACCAAAGCAACACTGAGTGAATGCCCAGAGGTTTGTTTTGAGTTCATGGACTTCAGACTGGACGCAAACAAAATCTTTCTGGTCTGTTATTTACAATTCCATGCAAGACTGAGACGTGTCTTTCAGTTCACAGAGATGGGCTTCAACCTCAGCTGCTCCTCTTGCGTAAAAACGACCCATGAACAGAAGGAGATTGCAGGGTCACCTCAGCCCTGAGAGGTGTTGTGTGGAGTGAGGAAGGAGCTTTGGAAATAATCCATTCCAGTAGCACAGAGGCTGTGTCACCTTGCATGAGCCTTCTACTGGAGGGGTTCCTTCAAGTTCAGAATCACTTCTTTCTCTCGCCTCTGAATAGATGGAGAGTGTTTGAGTCACCTCAGAGTTAGTTTATGGGCTCTGGGGGCCAGCACAGCAAGGACATGGAGCTGCTGGAGAGTCCAGGGGAGGCACCAGCATGGTCGGAGCATGGAGCAGCTCTGCTGGGAGGAAAGGCTGGGAGAGCTGGGATTGTCCAGCCTGGAGAGGAGAAGCTTTGGGGTGACCCAGTTGTGGCCTTGCAGGGCCTGAAGGGGCTGCAAGAAACATGGAGAGAGACTGTTTCCAAGGGATGGAGTGACAGGACAAGGGGAATGGCTTCCCAGTGCCAGAGGGCAGGGAGAGATGGGATATTGGGAAGGAATCCTGCCCTGGGAGGGTGGACAGGCCCTGGCACAGGGTGCCCAGAGAAGCTGTGGCTGCCCCTGGATCCCTGGGAGTGTCCAAGGCCAGATTGGATGGGGCTTGGAGCACCCTGGGCTGGTGGGAGGTGTCAGATGCTCTTTCAGGTCTCTTCTACCCCAAACCACTCTGGGATTCTGTGATTAGTGTGAAGGGAATTGTTTCTCGCACAGTTCTGCTCTGCCCAGAGACAAGCCTTAGGCACGCTGAATTTTGGCCACCTGCAGTGCTTGGGGAGAGTTTATTCACTGGTAAAACCCTTCATGGAACTCTGCTGGGTGTTCTTTGCAAATGGGACTGTGATCCCTGTGCTTTGTGCCAGGATTCCAGTCCTTCTTTGGTCCCTGGGACCATTAGGGAGCTGGGCGTTCTCTGCCTGGGTGATCCCCCACTCAAAAGAGGAAACAAAATTTAAGAAGCCAATGTGTTTCACTACTAAATACTTCAGGGGACTTTTATGTATTAAATAACTTTGAGGAAATTAATGAACTCCTATCCACTGTCTAGCTATTGAATTTTCTCTTGCAGTTTTTCTAGGGAATATTTGAGCACCAGAGGTTAATTTTCCATTAATTTAGATTTAGTTCTATTTTCTGAGATATGAAACGCCACCACCAATGGAACAATCCGACCAAGAGTCTAAAACTTCATCTTCCAATGTTCCCACAATCTTTTTGGAGTAGGTGTCCTCTTGACGACTGGTTGAATAAGGGGTTTGGTTTCAGCTCTGTCTGACATAGACCCAAAGCTTACATTTCTCACAGGCTGTGAGGGGGAAATAAATTTTGTTTCAGCATTTAAAACAGGGATCTCAGGGTACTTTTCTAGCAGACAGTTTGGGGATATTAATTTTAAAATACTCTTCATTTTAAAATCTGCTCCGAAGTTTGTGGTGTTAAAAATAGCTGAGGAAGGTAGTTAAGGAGTGGGAGGTGAGAGGTGAAGTCCAAAAAGCGGTGAGACCTCCTACTCTTGGTGTGGAAATTCAATGTAAGCCAACTGCAAGGGCTTTTGATTTGGTTTAATGTCATGAAGAGGAGAAATTCACGCACATATTGATACTTCTGTGGTGTTTCGTATCTCTGGGGAGATGAGGCCCAATATTCACTGATCATTTTGAAATCTAAGAGGTTTTTGTAATGAGAGGTCAACTTATTTTTTAACTTCCAGTAGCCAAGCAGCTTTAAATTAAAACAAGTAGTAACTTGTTTTAATTTTAGTTCATCCCCAAGTCCTTCCCCCTTAAAGAAGATGCAAAAGTAAATGTCTTGCCCAGTAGCCCAGTAAATGTGCTCTTTCTGTTGGGTAGTGGTAGTTTGGTAGAAGTAATTGAATGGCTCTGGTTCATGTCACGAGTTCTTTTTTTCTCTCTCATAAATATCTATGTCCATGCATGTTTCCTCACATGTGATTATCTTCTTTTCTTTCAAGTCTTTTTCTTCTCTACCATTTCCAACAAAGCAGGGGAAAAAAGGCAAAGTCAGTCTTAGAAGAAGGAGACCGTCAGAGAGTTATAAGCAGCTTTGCTTCCCGGGCTATTGAGGCTCACAAGCAATCCAATATCAATGGATCACTGAACAATAACCTCCCCAAATCCTCGAGTAACATTACCTTTTTGTCTGACGAGAACCCATTAACCACGCAGAACCCACTGTACATGGAAGGTCTCACTCAGAGTCCCGCTGCTGCCGGGTTTCTGCGCAGAAGGAACGATACTCTAGACACTCTTTCTCCTTCAAGCCTAGTCTTGAGAGAGGCCTCTTTGGGCGGCAGTCACCGTGCGTGGACAGTGCCCACTCACCTCACCAGGAGACACACGCCTGGCTCTCTGAGCAGGCCAGTTATCATGGACCCTGTCCAGTGGCAGCAGGAGAGACTCAAAGCCAGGAAGGAAGGAACTGCAAATCAGGATAGCAGTGTTGATGTTAGCAGTCCGCTCTTCCAAAGGATAAGCGGCCCCAAGCTGACTGTCAAAGAGAAGGCCAGGCAGTTTGAGCAGCAGGCGCTGCAGGAAATGAAGCAAGTGAAGTCTCCTGATGTGAAATCCGGGCGGTCACCAACACACAGCACCGGTGTCCAGGAAGGGGAGAACGCCCCAGAGCAGTCTCCTAAAAGTGTGGTTGCTTCTCCTTGCCTTCGCCCTTCTTCTCTGTCCTCTCCAACACCTTGTGCTAAAGTAGTTGAACCGGAGGTGCCCGTGGTCCCCTCTGTAATCGTCACTCACCACGACTATCCCGAAGAACATTCTCCGCCACCAACCCGCAAACCAACTCCTCCGTCTTCTAGGATAAAGAAACCAGTTTGCCAAAGTCTTCTAGCTCCTCAGACCAAAGAAGTTATACAAAGCATTCCAGAACCACCTAAGATTCCCCCACCCCCACCTCCACAGCTGCCACCTCCATTACCACCGCCACTTCCATCCCCTTCTCTGTTGCCACCACATCCTCCGCCTCCACCCGGCGTTACTCTTCCTCCTTCTCCTTCTTCTTCTTCCTCTTCATCTCCTCTTAGCGCTCAGCTGCTCTCCCCTGCCAAGCATTCCACACCCCCTGCCAAACAGCCAGCTGTCCCAGCACCGGCCGCAGTGCCAGAGCCTCCCCCTCGCAGGGAGCTCAAAGGGATTCTGAAAAACATTCAGAATTTAGCCGCCATCGAGAAGTCGGTGGCCAACATGTACAGCCAAATAGACAAAAACCACATGCTGCCCAAGCCCATGCCCAGGCTCAAACCCTCCGTGCCCCCGGAGCTGCCGACCCCAGAAGCGGCGGCCGAGCACAACCAGCAGAACGGGAGCTTGAGCTGCGTTGTGGAGGAGCTGGAGAAACGCTTCCCCTCGCAGTCGACGGCACTGTAAGACCCCCAGCTGGGTGTTCTCTGCGTGTCCCCTCCTGAGTGGGGTGATGACTCCAGTGCAGCACGTGGTACCTGCCTCGGACTCTCTGGAAATTCCAACTTTTCCCCCTTTCTCCGCTGCGTGTCGCGACTTCTCCGCTCCACATCCTGAACTGAGAGACGTTGTCTTTCCCATTCGCTTGGAAATTTGTAATGTATCATGTAATCCTACAAGGTGTTTCCTCAGAACTCCATCTTGCTGGCCTACGGTGTTGGTTCTTAGCCTGTTCACCAAAAATTCTGGGGGAAAACTGTCCCTTTGTACCCAAGGATCGGTCCCAGCCGGCAGCGGGCTCGGGACTGCTCTGTGTTAAGCAGCCCCCACTGTAGGTAATACCAGTAAGATTTTTCTGCAGCTCTGATTGGAATCTCTTGCTTTGCCCATCAAATGAACCACCTGGAAGGAATCTTCTGCCATGTGTTGGGTGTCAGAGCAGGCTCAGCTACGGGTTATTGGATGAGGCCTTGAGCAACCTGCTCTGGTGGAAGGTGTCCCTGCCCATGGCAGGGGTGGAACGAGATGGTCTTGAGGATCCCTTCCAACCCCACCCATTCTGTAATTCCATGCTGCACCTCGGTATCCCATGAGCAATGACACTCCGCTCACGTGCTTTGTGGCAGCTCCCCTATGGGGTGTCCAGTCAGAAGAAGGGTTTCTTCTTGGTTTGCCAGCAAACCTGGTGGTGTCCCCTCCTGTCACCTGTGTTCTGCCTTCCATTGCTTTGTTGTTTTGGTTTTTTTACATTGTAACTGCATGTTGAAAGTTTTTATTTTGTAAATTCCTTTCATGTACAAAGAATTTGTTGGCTTATTTTTTACTTTGCATGTGCATGTTGTTGACGTCTCTCATGAACTTTCATGCTAGTTTGCCATGAGCTTTAGAGCTGAAACATCTCACTTAAATTGAAATAAAGTCACTCTGTTTAGAGTCACCAAGTGAAGGTTTTTCAAGTACTTGTAAAAATCCATGCAATTTGGATTTACTTACTGACTTTTTGCTCAAAGTCATCCAAATCAGATCTTTGTGTTAAATATGTCAGTTATAATTATATCTATAAATAAATTAACTTGTCCCTTGAAAAAAATGGTAAGGAAAAGCAGCTTGGGCATTTGAATGTTTGGTTCAACTGGCAAGTTTTCTTTCAGTCCTTTGCCAAAACCTAAAACATTTGTGTTTAATATGATACCTTTTAAAAAAACACATTGTGAGAGGCAGATATTACACACCAAAGCAAAACTAAACCTCCAGTTCAGTATCAAATGTTGCAATTCTGAGCAAAAAGGTAATGAATTCTTTCTCAGGCTGTTTAGGGATACTCAGCATTTCCACTGTGCTTGGCTTTTTCTCTTTTCTCTTGTTTGTTTTCTTTAAATCTGCAGTTAGGACATGTTTGGAGGCGTCAGGTGGAAACTGCTGAAGGTAGTTTCTCCTTCTTTGTCCCAGAGCCAAACTGCAGGAATTACAGCCCCCAAGTTATGCTGATACATTAGAATTCATTCCCCTTTCCTCAGTGCCCCCGTTGGGCAGACTGTAGTGCCAAGGTATGTGTAGCAGCTGAACATGCGAGGGAAGGATTGCCCATTGTCGTGTTCTTGTGACAGAATCTCTCATTGATGGGATGTGAAGTGCCTGCCCATGGTGCTGAATTCCCCAAGGGTGGCACGGCTGCAACATCAGCATCACACCCTCAGAGCTCAGCACCCGTTGGGTAGAGAAGCTTCTAAGATTGAAGAGCCAGAATGGGAAGGTTGACATGTTTGGTTCTGTGTGCTGGTCCTGGAGTGGGACTGTGGGAATGGAAGGCTCAAAGTTTATTAAAGAAGTCCTGCTGCTGAGTCCTGAAGTGCAGAAAGGCCTCCCTGGCTTTCTAAACTCAAAGGAAAATCACCTGGGAGCAGCTGGATCCAGCCTTAGGCTGGGATTATGTCAACAGGTTGAATTTCAGGAATTACAGAGGTGTGATTGGATCGTCTTTGTCCTGCAGGTTTTAATGATTGGCAAAATGACAATATTTATATAAAATTAATCATTTATTATTACAAGTGATCAGACAAAGATCTTAATCAGAATTATTCACTACACAATATAAAAGCTAAGACTACTGATGGTATAATCTAAGATAGGATAGTGCACTATGTTGAAGCAAAAGTATTGAAGCAGTTAAAGTTAGCAAGAAGAAATAATTATTATAATTATTAATGTAACTCAGCCAGACCAAGACTCATGGGGAGATCTCTTTTCCTCAGCCTTGAGGAGTGTCCTTGGAGGAGCCAAGGGAGGAATCTCCACACACACCCCCAAGGAGGGTTGTGTCAGAAGACCCTGATGTATGGAAGGGGACTGGGTTCTATAGTATAAAGTGATGGACTGGCAGTCCCAGACCTACAGGCCAGCAGAGCGGCTTATCTGTCAAATCCTGCTTCGAAAATAGGATGTGTGTTCCAAGTCTGGTGAACCAGGCTGGTTTTAGCATAGTTCAACACCAAGACAGCATGTTGGGCCAGCAGGTGAGCCTGTCTGGCAGCCTGCACGATGGCTTGCATTCTCTGCTTGGGTTTGAGGTCTTGTCAGGGTGGGCTATCCTGCCACAGGGACAGTGGGAAGTGTGCCTAGATAAGCATGAGAAATTATTGGGCTAATAATTGAACTTGCATGCCCAAATCCTTCTTTAGAGCTCATAGACCCCGACAGCTGCTGTTGTGGAGACCATTCCACCACTGGGGAAACCCAGACAAGAAGGACCTCGTGTTACGGGGTGCAGCAAAGGTGCAGATGTTTGGTCATCCGCAAACTCCACGAATTATTGTGGCCACAATTGTTTGGGCCGTTCCTTAAGCGGAAAGAATGGACATCATACAGGAGCTCCATTTTAAATACTTATTTCATCCCTGGGAGGGGGTCATGGCAATCAGCTCTTCCCTGAGGAGGAACACCGGCTTTCTCATTCTGGAAAGTTAAGTTGACATGTTTTCAAAAACGAGTTTCCTTTTGTCTGGATATAATGCAACCTTTGTTCTCCTGTTGGCTGGGGAGTTTATTAATAGCCTTTGTTGCAACAATTATTCTATTAGACTAGGAAAAAGCTGTACCAGGGAAGTTCTGTCCCACTGAGATGTCTGAGTGCTGAAGGGGGAATGGTTTTCAGCCAAAAGAGGAGAGATTTAGATTAGACGTTAGGAAGGAATCCTTCCCTGGGAGGGTGGGCAGGCCCTGGCATAGGGTGCCCAGAGAAGCTGTGGCTGCCCCTGGATCCCTGGGAGTGTCCAAAGCCAGATTGGATGGGGCTTGGAGCAACCTGGGCTGGTGGGAGGTGTCCCTGTCCATGGCAGGGGGTGGAATGGGATGGGCTTTAAGGTCCCTTCCAAGCTAAACCATTCCATGATTCCATGATGCTGCAGTTCTGCAGCACTATGAGGTATTAGAACTGATCTAGTAGCTGGTAACAAGTTGAGAATATATAAAAATTTATATTTATATTTTACCCCCTCTTTATGTTGTCTGATTTGGTCAGTTAGGGCCAGATATGACCTCTCATCCTTTCATCATCAGCTTGAGGGGGCCAAGTTCTGGGCAGGAGCAGAGATGGCATCAGTGGGAGGGAGCTCATCCATGCAGTGCTAGAATTGAACCACGGTGTTCCCATGACTCTTCCAGATTTGTTCTCCTCAGTTCCAGCTATGAACTGCAGGAAACCTCCCTTGTGAGTGTCAGGGCAAATGGATAAGAAGTTGCCTCCTCTGCGAAATATCAGTAGTTTGCAGGGTTTGTGATTCTTTTGCTTTTCATATGAAAACAGAGAGAAGAAATGAAACAGCAAATGCCTGCCGGGATGCCAGGGATTGGGGAAATGTTGCTTTAGGCAAATCATGCTTCTTTTAACCTCTTTTAGCAAAGGTTGGCACATCTTGTACATAATTCTTTCTTGTTTTCTCTGTCATATTAAGTACCAGCACTGCCCTATTACCCTACACCCTCATATGCACCATGGCCTTGCTCCCCATTTCACGCTGAGGATTTCTCCCTGACTGCCTGCAGTGAAGTCTGGCTGATAACGTTGATCCAGAAGCAACTCCTCCCTCTGTGGAGAGCTTTGATTCCTTCCTGGGAACAAATGATGTTGTTTTGACCTTTGCCTTTTTGTCGCAATAGATCCTTGTGCTGTGTTGAGTGAATGGCTATTTTATGTCTTTGGGGCACTTGTTTTTGCTTCTAATCACGGGCAAACAAAACTATTAGAGAAGTATCAGCATCTCTCAAAGCCCAGCATGGTGCTATTTTTAAGAAAGCTGAGTTCCAAATTTAATTAGAATTACTTATATTATGCTTTTAATCTGCAATATAATGCCTATGTGAGAGCAATTAGGAGTAATAAGCTTCTCCTCAGACCTTCTTTATCTGAAGATTGTTGCAGGCTATATGGAAATGAAATACAACATTCCTCAAGTGGGCTTTGAAAAGTCACAGATCATCTTTTGATGATAAATTTTCCTTTCAGTTGTTCAGTAGTTTTATATCATATAGGCAACAGCATTCATTTAATGCTGATAATCAATTCCATGTGCTGAATATTAATAGGAAACTTTAGAGGTGGCGATATTAAAGAATTCAAAGGACTTCTACTCTGTCCTTTATTAGTCACTCAGTGTAATCAAAGACTTCCCCTAGACTGCTGTCTGTGTGCTGTGCTAAGCCTAACATAAATTTGAGCGTTTACCCTTTCCTTCTTAAAAAAACGTAGTGAAAATAATCCAGGTTTATCCTTAAGAATAATGCCAAGGCCTAAATTGTTGCTCCCTGGTTTTGCCAAAGCTATTTTAATTCTCCAGCATAAAATGTGAAAATAGAGAACTTGATAGACATAAGTGAATTTTTCATGCCCAGAAATGTCTCTGAGAAAGGAATTAAACGAACAACAAATTCCCAATAAGATCAGAAGCACAAAGCCTGTAGCAAGATAGCAACAAAAAAAAAAAAGATAGCAAAAGAAAAAGTCATTTAACTCCCCCCTGCTGAGCACGTGTGAGGAAGTGTGTAATTTTAATAATAATGTTGGTACAAGGAATTGGTAATAGAAGCTCCAGGGCAATTCCAAGCAAGTCCTGAGTGGATAATACAAGAGCAGAGGAGCAGTTGTTCCCCTGTCTGAGAGGATGGGAGAGGTAGCAGAGCCTCTCTGGGGGTGGTCTCTGTGCCAGCAGGGAGGGCAGGACCCCTCGCAGTGCCCCCTCTCCCTTTGCTGAGTCCCACTGGCTGCTCTGGCTCTTGGGGCTTGGGGGTTTCTCCTCATCCACTCGCAACCTAAAGCAAGAAAAGATCCCAAAGCCTCGCTGGCCTTTCTCATGCAAAGATCCCCGTGGCCCAGGCGAATCCACAGAAAAACATATTCGGTGTTTCTTTTCTTGCCAGTTCTGTGTCTAGTGGCGTTACCCTTCCGCCTGTCTCCAGCAGGAATGGCAACGCGCATCTCTCTGTGGGCTCGCAGAATTCTACTAACTGATTGTTTTCTCTTTTTCTGACCTCCAGGCGAGGATATGCACAGCAAGAGGTGAGTGAGGCTGCTCCTGATGACCTTGGAAATATTAATTGCACCAACAGGCTTTTCCCATAGAGTCCTTGAGTGCGGGCAGCGGGTTCAGGGAGGGGACTCTGCCCCTCTGCTCTGCTCTTGGGGGGCTCCACCTGGGTCACTGAGCACAGTTGTGGTGCCCCAAACATCAGAAGGACTTGGAGCTGCTGGAGCATGTCCAGAGGAGCCCATGGAGTTGCTGAGGGGACTGGAGCACCTCCCTATGGAGACAGGCAGGGAGAGCTGGGAATGTTCAGCCTGGAGACCCCACAGCACCTTCCAGGGTCTAGAGGGGCTCCAGGAAAGCAGGAGAGGGGCTGTTTATCAGGGACTGGAGGGACAGGACAAGGGGGAATGGGTTCAGACTGAAAGAGGGGAAATTTAGCTTGAATATTGGGAAGGAATCCTTCCCTGGGAGGGTGGGCAGGCCCTGGCACAGGTTGGGCAGAGAAGCTGTGGCTGCCCCTGGATCCCTGGGAGTGTCCCAGGCCAGGTTGGACGGGGCTTGGAGCAGCATGGGCTGGTGGGAGGTGTCCCTGCCCATGGCAGTGGGTGGAATGGATGGGCTTTAAGCTCCCTTCCAACCCAAACTGTTCTGGGATTCCAGAAGTTCTGGAGTTAAATATTTTAGAGCATCACCCCATCAACTGGGAATTTGATTTTATATTAGGCAAAAGAAATGGTGGAATGTAAAAGGGTTTTACTCCATGAGGTGCTTGGCAGTGTTCTCACAGGGACTGCCATAAAAACTCTGAAGGACCTGTGGTTTTAGCTTTTATTTCCACTCTTAAGCACCAATAACCTGCACTTTAATTGTTGCTGCCTAATTAACCCCTTTCTCATTTTCTTTTGTAGCAACAGCAGTTGCTGAGACCTTCTCTTCTCAGACCAGAGGTATCACTATTTTTCATGTTTTAATTATTCCCTAAGTTTTTTAATGGCTTTTACATCATTTCCTAATAAAAACCTGTCTGTCTCAGGTAATTTTTCCCCCTGGCTCTCCAGTAAAAAGGAAAGGTCGGGCATTGTAACCCCATTTATGTTATTTTAATTAAATACCTCAAATTTACTGCATCTTGGTATTTTCAAGACCAGGTTGGACAGGACTTGTAGCAACCTGGGCTGGTGGAAGGTGGCAGGAAAGTGGCTTGCGGGAGGGGTGACACTGGACGAGCTTCAAGGTCCCTTCCAACCCAACCCAGCTGGGATCCCATGGTCTTCCCCATCTTTCAGTGGCCGCCATGGACTTCACCGCACAGTCTGAGAGCTTTTCAAGTTTCAGCTTTCCAGACAGAGTGATTTCATTGCTCTGCAACCCCAACCTTACTTAGTTCAGATGTCAGTCAGCACTATTTGATCGCTGTCCCTCGAGCTGAGCAGGGCACTTGCCCTGCTGAGGGACTGGAAGCATCAACACACTCTGGGAAGTGCAAAGGCAGCTCTGCATTGCAACCCTCTAGCTCAAATTGTTTTTTTCCAGAATAAGCAACAGAGCAAATGGGAGATGTTGTTATTGCTGGTATTTTTGTGGTACAGAATAGTGATTGTTTCTGCAGTCGTTAGAAGCATTTATATCATAAGTGATAATCATATTAGTAGTTGCATTTATGCCTTTTTCAGCAGGCATTGCTGTGTTTGCTGTTTGCAGTCACTCTGTGTTTCTCTTTTACAGGAGCTGAGTATGGAGTCTGGAATTGATCCAGGGCAGGAATACTATGGGCAAGATTACTACAGTTATGAGCATGGGTATATTTTCATTTCTCCTGTTTATTTCTGAAGATGCTGCTTTTCCAGGCTGCTGATGTTTATTATTACAACAGCTAATCTGGAGGCTTTCCTTCACCTCAGAATTGCTTTAATCTTTGTGTCCACAAAAGCATGCACTGACAACAAAACTCTTTCCAGAAGTTAAGGGGGTGTTTGAGAACTCCCTGCTCCTTTAGTAATCTCATTATTATGCCTGCAGAGCATGCCCCCATCTAGCATGCTGGTTTTACATCCCTGCTTTGGTTATTTTGCATGTTTCTGCTGTCTTGGAGATTAATTCCCATCACCTCTTCCCCTTCTGAGTCCAGGGACTAATCCTTTCTGCTCACAGTTCCCAGCCAGCATCTGGCCTTTTAAATTTCCCTTGGAAAACATCATCCTGCCTTGTTCTGATAAAGCCTGTTTGACTGCAGGCACCTCAGGGGTGCTGGCCTTACAAGCTCACAAGGATTCTCCAGAACTGCTCCCAGGGAACTTGCTCTTTCATCCCACAATTATAAAAAAGATCCCTCAAGAAATCAGGGAGGTGGGAGGAAGGTCATTGCCTTTGGGGGGCTCCTGACTGATCTCAGAGACCTCACAATTCAGGTCCAGTCGTAATGGGCTGGTGGCCAACTGGAATCGAGTGAGGGTTTTGATTGTGTTGCCACTAAGGGAAAAAGAATAATTATCTTCTCAAAGGTAGAGAGAAAAGAGACGGCAATTCTCATCCCCTTGGGGTGTGAGTGTGTGCACGTCACCAGCCAGGTGAGGGAGGGATTGTCCCGCTCTGCTCTGCACTGGGGTGGCCTCACCTGTAATGCTGGGGCAGTTTGGGGTGACACAATTTACAGAAGATATTGAGCTCTTAGTGTCCAAAGGAGGGGAACAAAGATGGTTCAGAGCCTGGAGAGGAAGCGTGTGAGGACACTGAGGGCACTTGGTGTGTCCAGCTGGAGAAGAGAAGACTGAGGGGAGACCTCATTGCAGGGACACCTTCCTGGGGAGGGGCAGAGGAGGGGCAGGCACTGATCTCTGCTCTGTGGGGACCAGGGACAGCACCCAGGGAAGGGCTGGAGCTGTGTCAGGGCAGGGTCAGGTGGGATCTCAGGAGAAGGTTCTTCCCCCAGAGGGGGGTGGGCACTGACCAGGCTCCCCAGGGCAGTGGGCACGGCCCCAAGGCTGCCAGAGCTCCAGGAGGGTTTGGATGATGCTCTGGGGCACAGGGGGTGACTTTTGGGGATGGTCCTGGGCAGGGCTGAGGGTTGGACTCTGTGATCCATGCGGATCTGTGCAGCTCAGCATCCCCTGTGACCCTGTGACTTATTGCTGTGTGGTGGGACCTGTGAGTGTGCTGGTCCCAAGGAGCTGGTGGTGTCTGTGGCAGGTACGAGCTGCCCCAGTACGGGAGCCGGCGGCGGCTGCTGTCCCCGTCGGGCATGTACGACGAGTACGGAGAGGTGGTGGTGGAGAGCGACGGTGGCTACTACTACAGTCCCCATGGACCCACTGCTGAAGAGGTGAGAGTCTCTGGGGTGCTGTGTCTGCCTCTGCAATGGGAGGAAGGACCACCAAACCTTGTCAGATGGATGTTGTAACTGATTGGAATTGTCTCTTTCCATTTGCCTTTCTGATGACCCATAAAGTCGGTGCCGACACCTCTTCCCCTTTTTCTAGAAACAGAAAGGAATTGCCAAGTTTCTTTAAATACCCACATTGGTTTTTCCACTCAATGTAGATTTTCAGTTCAGAGAAAAATCCACTCGGCCTCAGCTAACTCCATTTTATATTGTTAACCAAATGAAGACACCTTCTAATGTCTGAAGGGGCTACAGGGACTGTTCTTCAGGAACTGGAGTGCCAGGACAAGGGGAGTGGATTGACAGAGTGAAATTTAAGTGAGATATACAGAATAAATTCCTCCCTATGAGGGTGGGCAGGCCCTGGCACAGGTTGGGCAGAGAAGCTGTGGCTGCCCCATCCCTGGAAGTGTCCAAGGCCAGGTTGGAAGGCGCTTGGAGCAACCTGGGCCAGTGGAAAGTGTCCCTGCCCATGGCAGGGGGTGGCACTGGATGGGCTTTAAGGTCCTTTTCACCCCAATCCATTCTGTGTTTCAATGATTCTATTGCTAATATTCCACCTAAAACTGGTGACTTTCCCCTGAGAAAAACAGTGCCTGAACTCATTATCAGGAAGTTCCCAACTGACTGTAAAACAAATTTAAAATGTCAGTGGCAACCAGAAGAAAGTTGAAGTACATGTTCCTTTAAAAAAAATAAATCTAATTTTCACAAATACTAGACTCTTAATCCATTATTAAATGAGAGGAAATAACATTTCTGAGCCAGTATTTCTCCCTGTTGCAGGGTAAGTTAGTTGTGCACTTGCAGCCTATTCTACAACTTTCCCCATAACTTTGGTAAAAAAAACTGTTCTATAACAGGTAAGTCACTTTTGATGCTGGAAGACATTTCTGTTCCTACTGGCTTATTTCAGGCTCTAGGTTTTCACAACTGCTGTCTTTCAAATGGTAATCAATTAATTTTCATAATTTGCAGGGGATGAGTCAAGTCAGAGGTGCTCCGAGCAGAGGGATGAGCCAGGCAGCAGGGGCTCAGATAGAACCTAGACCTTTAGGTGGTGGGATGGACCTCAGGCACGGTCCTGGAAGCGCATTTAGGACCAGCCAGGGGAAAAGGAGACTGAAGGCAGCAATGCATGTGAGCCGAGTGGCAGTCAGTGCCCACAGACCAGTGGGAAGAGCTGAGTCTGCTCGTTCCCGGTGGAAGAAAGCCAAGATATTCCCGATGATTCTGCAGAAAGTGAAAGGCAGTAGGAAAGACTCCAGCTACGCCAAGTTGATGTCGGCTCGCCAGGCGGACGGAGACAAAAGCATGATCATCAGGGGAAGTTACTTCCAGAAAGCCACAGATGACAGACCTTCGATGAGGAAACTAAATCATGTGTTGAAACGCATCAGCGTCTCCAGGAAATTTCAGGAGCCTCTTGGCAAGGAAGAGTCTGAAAGAGAGGAAGCAAAATCGGGAGTTTCAATCAGTATCACGGCAGAGAGTGAGCAGGAGGACAGTGATTACGAGAAGAAGAGGAGGAGGCGCACTTCGGATGAGTCATCTGAGAAGAGCAGCAGCTCCGGCTCCGAGTCAGAAGACAAAGACTACTTGAAAATAACTCTGGACCAAGATGAAGCCACGGAAAGTACCGTGGACTCAGATGAGGAAACTGGGCATGATTTGGGGGATTCTGATGAAGACTCTGAGTCCAGCTCCAGCAGTGAATCAGAGGAGGGCTCGTCTGAGGAGGACGATGATGAGGAAGACTCTGACAGCGATGAAGATAGTAGCCTGTCAAAGAGCTCATCCACACGGAGCTCCTACAGCAGATCAGGGACCAGTGAGTCCAGCAGCAGAAGGAGCACTGAAATGTCCAGTCTGAAAAGCAGAGGAGGCAGCTCTGGTGGCAGAGCACGATGGTCCAGCCAGAAATCCAGTAGTGGCTCTACTGCCTCCAGCAGTGACAGGGACACGAGCCACAGGAAAACTTCGGGTTCCAGCTATAAAAGCAAAACCTCCTCCGCCAGCGTCGAAATAGAAGACACCATAGAGGAGGTGTCAGAAGAAGATGAAGAAGCAGATGAGACGGCAGATCATTCAAGCAAGGCAGATTCTAAAACATCTGCAAAAACTTCTGCGACTGGAGAGGGCAAGACAGGGAAATCAGCTGTCAGTGGTGAGGACAGCGAGGAGGAGGGTGCAGAAGAGGGTGACACAGATGCTAGTGACAGGGAGGAGACTGCCAGTAAGAATGAATCTTCTTGTCTAGAAAGTGAAAGCAGTGGGATTTCCAAAGGTCCCAGAGGAAACAAAAGCACAGGGAGTGCCACGTCTGGTAAAAACACACCTTCCCCTGATACTGAGACTCAGAGTTCTGACAGCAAGGTGAAAAGAGTGAAACCTCAAAAAAAGGTGTCCAAGGGAAAGAGTCAGTGTCAGGCAGGTGAGAGCCTGGATCCTGGAGTCACGGAGTCGGAGGCTGCGGGTGATTCCACGTCCTTTTAAAGGGGAGTCACAGTAGGTGGATGGTTTGCAGTGAGGAGTGATTTGGTTTGCTGTGCCTTCTGTGTGGTCTTTCCTAAGCGATGCCCACTGACTGGAGGCAGCCAAAGAGAAAAGGCCAAAGCTTGTTGATTGAACTTTTGACTGTCTCAAGGATCGAACTGGAGAAAACCAAACCCTCTGAGGGAAACATATATATTACATCTATATACACACACATCCTATATATATACTTAGCAGTGAATAAACATTAATTTCCATGGAGCAATGACAGGAAGAAGTGCTTTCTTTTCTCTGCTAACTTCCACAATATAGATAAAGATGCCTTGTGATGATTCTTAGATTTATTCCTTTTTGCATCACGCACGTCGTGAAGCAGAGTCAGGTCGTGTTTTGCAGTGGCTGTGACAGAGCTCAGTGAACCTGATGGCACAAACCCCCTGGTCATGCAGGTCATGTCTGTCACAACATGGAACACTGCAAGATGGAAATGGGGCAAACCACGGGATTCAGGGAACAACTGGGATGATGAGGAGGATGAAAAGATTGTAAAATCATACATGTTTTCACCTTATGATCCCCTAGTAGGCGTTGGCTGATTTTCAGAGTTCTCTGCTGGCAACGTTAGCCCTGTTTGCAGGGAGAACAAAGGAAAATTGCAGCAAAGAAACACTCCCAAAAACTGCAGAGTATAACCAGGAGAGGTGGGAATGACCTGCCTCTGGATGGTGGGATTCAGGTTCCAAACAGCAGTGCTGCACGAGGCCGGACTGCGGAGGCAGGTGTACCAAGGGAACTCAGTTGGGAAAGGAAATGAATCGCATTTCCCAACTTCTGCCCTTCCTGCCCGACACTCCAGTGATTTGATTTGATTTGATTTGATTTGATTTAAACCTCTCTTTGAACTAGATTCACGATCACTGAGTGTTTTAGTGTGAATCCCGTCTAAACCAGGCAGTCTCCTCTTCCAGCAGAATATGAAAAAAATTGTGTGTCTCTGCCAGGAACAGTAATTTGTACCAAGTGTAATTTCTCAAAAGCTTAAGGATAATCCCCACCCATTTGGACCTTGCATGATTTTCTTTCTCTAAAATCAGGGGGTTTTCCATGTTCTTGTGTGTTTTGCAGTGGGACTTAACTGATGGTATCTGCTGATGATGTTTGCATCATTAATTCAAGAAGGATAGGAGCTCCTTTCAGCATTCTGTGAGGAGGCATTTATCTTAAAAAGATCAATTATAATTAAAATAAGTAGTGGGGCTTGTGTAATCACTCTGTACTAATCACTATTGGTACAAAGTCCCAGCAGCGTGGAAATTGTTTGCATTAATTCTTTGAAAAAAGACATCAATTAGATAAAATCCAAAGTCTCATTTCTCCACCATTTCCATTTAATAGCCAAGCATCTCCATTGATCCCACCAGACTGGAACTGGCACAAAGCCTTCTATTGAGCCCTTCTTTTTTTAGCCAGCCAATTTTGCCAACGTCGTGCCTGAGAATTTCCCTTGTGTAGGCGCTGAGGCTTTCTCTGCTCGATGTGTCCTGCATATAAATCAGACCTGCTTGGTGCTGTTTCTGCTCTGAATTCACAATGGGCTCATGGAACAGATCTTCTAAGGCCTTCCTAGAACTTACACAGTAGAGCAGTTTCTGTGAAGTAGCTTCTTCCTCAGTGCCTTCCCTTTCCTGTGCACAGCCTAAGGGAAGGGTGCAGAGTTTGTAGAAATTGATATCAGTTATTAATTAATTAGCAGAGAGAGAGAGAAAGGGCAGGGAAACGGTGCCGAGATGTAATGACATTTCTCTTTCTTGTCAAACAGTGGGCCAAAAAGAAAAGGATCAAGTTGATAGTTGACCCGGAGTACGAGACCAGCTCCACGGGAGAGGACAGCGCTCCCGACTGCGGCCAGAGGAACCGGCTCAGCAACGCCAGCGTCCAACCCAACGTCAACGGGAACATCTACATCGCACAGAACGGCTCCGTTGTCAGAACCCGGCGCGTTTGCCTCGGGAATAATTTAAAAGCCACGTCTCCAGTGAGGCTGGGGAAGCAGTTCAAGAAACTGGACAAGCTCGCGGTGACGCACGAGGAGAGCGTCCCGCTGAACACGTTGTCCAAGGGACCATCTCCCAGTGACAAAATGAACACAAGGCCTTGCAGCGTCTCATTTGCTGCCTCTACTATAGGGGCCGAAAATGTAGGAACAAAGCCCGGGGGGTCCAAACTGAAAAGCACAGAAGAGCAGGAATCGGCTGTGGATAACGAGGATGTCAAAGAGCCCTTGGAGTCGCACAGTGAACACACGCAGTCGGATGAGGAGGAGCTCTGGATGGGCCCTTGGAACAACCTTCACATACCAATGACAAAACTGTGATTTTAGTTTCTTTTTTTATTTTCATTTTTACTTCGGTTTATAATAAACTGCGCTTTTTATTGTCACTGAGGGGAGATGTATGAAGTTTGTATCGTGCACATCCGTTGTCTACAAACGACACGCTTTAAAGTTCCCCAACACGATTTGCACTCACATTTGTACCGATCAATTGTCCTCCCCAACAACTCTTTTGACAGGCTCCCATTTCACTAAACAGTACTTGGTTCCAATTAATGAGTTCTTTGGGATCTGGAGTTCTCGTTTAATAAACAGCAAATTACTAATAAATGCACACCACCATTTGGTTCACTTTGCAGACAGTTCTATACCTGCCTAGCTTGTTTTTCTGTATGGTACTTGTGGCTATACTGTTTAGATTTGGAAATTGTCTATGTTGAAGATTTATATCCAGAGCTCTGCGTTCTGAGCTCAGAGTAATAAATTAAAAATAAACCCATGAAAGTCAACGGAGCAAATCCTTGGCTGGCTTAAATTTGAGTAACAATTCCAGAGTCAATAGGGATAGAGCAGTTTGTGCAGAGGGTCTCGCTCACTGCCAATGCCCAGCTAGCAAACTTCTGCAATCAGAGTTCCTCAGATTATAGAACAGTGGAATAGAAGATGAAATCAGATGAAAAATTCAAAGAGGAAGGAAATGTGTAGCAATTAATCATACTCAGAGCTACCTGGCCATGGTTTGTTCATTTTCTTTTGTAAATGAGCTCATTCCAATTTTCTTCTGCAGTCAATTTTTCATCTTTTCATCTCTTCCCACATCAGTTCTGTTTGCTGCTTTCTACGGTCTTTAGCTCCAGTTTTTATGCTCCATCAGTAATTGTCATCCTATGGCTATATTCCCACGAAATAAAGCGGGATGATACACGAGCCTGGGTGACAGAAATAGGCATTAAAGACTAATTAATAGGAAGGGGATGGATCCATTTCCAAGCCCAGCTGGCTGTTGGGTTAAGCGGTGCAATCACCATTCCACACCCACAGTGGGGAACATAAACCTGCTGAAAAGACAAATGGATTGCAGGGGGAAGAGGATAAAAAGGGAATATTTTATGAAGGTAATGTGCATAGACAGACCTGTGAAGGGCAAAGGGTGTCAGAACACGCACACAGAATCCTTTCCAAAACCTTCAGCGCACATTACCTGTAAAATACACGGCATAAATTTGGGCACACGCTTCTGATTTCTGTTTGTAGCTCAGCGTAACGAGGGTGTTGTGTCACAGCTGAACAGGGAGCTCAGAAATGCCACTGTTTGTAGTCACCAGTGCCCAAAGGACACTGGTGATCCAGAGCAAAGCGTTTTCCTCCAGTGTGATACAGGAGGGGGAAAGAGCAGAACCATAATCACAAGAGAAAAGCGTCCTTTTGGGTTGAGCCAACTGTTTTTCAGGACAGGATCAAACCCGTAGTGAACACAATGCGGATTGTTCTGGAAAGATTGGAAGGGTCGCCAGATAAACACATGCAACTAATAAGGAAATGATTGGCATCGTTGTTGCCCTGTTGTCCAGCTGGAACTTCACCAGAGAGCTGGGTGAGGATGGTTCTGCTCTGGCAGGAGATGGACTCGTGCTGCTGTGGTTGTGTCTGTTGTCCCTTTGCACAGGTTCTCCTCCTCCAGATCCCTCGGGATGTGTGTCCTTGGGAGCTGCCCGCGTGTTGTGCCGATGTAATCGTGACCTTTCTGTCAAATACCTCCTTCTCAAGCTGAGGTTTCTGACCAAATACTTGGAGCAATGGTGCTTGTTTTTAGGCATGAGAAATGCAATGTAGCCTATCACACACAAGGGAAAAAAATCCACTGGGTGTTCCCTTTTCTTAACTCTTCTATCCTGGCATATTTGCACTTGGTACCTGACAAAAACCAGCTGTTTGGAACTCGGCTGGAAGCTGGACATACAGATAAGACTGATGGAAGACAAAAAGAGTCTATTCTTTGAAATAACTAGTAAAATGTTATATTTTAATCCTGTTTAAGATACTGTTATTATTTCATTCTCTGATTTTTACTGCAAAGTCCGTCAGTTCTGTTCTTACTGAATACCTCGATGAGGTCACGTGCTTTGTAGAGGAATGTTTTCTTCCAGCTGCTTTCGATTTTCTGAGGGAACAAGAGGTTGTTTCTTTATTTGTAGAGACTCGCAACTGCACCGGCTCTGAGAAGGATCCTCAGGCTGGACCCTGGTGGTCAGTAGTGCTGACCCGAAGCAAAACCCATCAATACCATCTATTTTGTGCTGTCCAAGAACTCAGAGCTTCGCCCACAATGCAAAGAGCATAAGAAATTCCACTTTTTCAACAGTATTATCTAAAATTTCGTTTGATTTTAGCTAACCTTTCAAACCCACTGTTGGCTTTGTAAAATCTTTCACATGTGGCCAATATTTGGGGCAGCAGAGGGGGTATTTTTTCTTTCTTATTTTCCATGGATGAAATCCTGTAAATTACCACTGAATTCAAAATTTGACTTTCTAGGGCTGCCACATAAAAAGTCACCCCAATTTTCCCTTTGGGAAGCCAAGGATTAGCAACGGCTTTGGGTACAGTAAGTGGAATAACAGATCTGTGTCTTGGGGTATAATTTCCAGCTATTTAACCACTGAAACTTGTCAAGATGAGGCAGAGCACGAGCACTTTCCCCTGGGTGGCAGAACTCAGATGGCTCAAGGTGATAACCATCACTCCTGCCATTGATTTAATTTGGACACTGCTCCAAGCAGCTACATTTTCACTGTGAGGAAGATTCAAAGGACCAGTTGTGGGGCTGTGTAATTCCCACTGGGAGGCAGGCCAAGGAAAGAGAAATATTTTTGGTTTCTCCTTGGTCTAAGTGTATACTCCTATGAGCAAGACTGTAAAGCCCCACAGATCCACCTGTTGGGAAGCTTAAAATATTCGTGTATTAACGGTGGGTAGTCCTTGCACCCAGGGTTTGGTGTGGGGCAAAGGACAGTGGGGTGGTGGTGGGTGGCGTGGGTCTGTCTTGGTGCCTTCTGCTGGCAGAGATGTCCCACCATGATCACTCAGCATCCCCCACAAGAGGCTGAATCCTTCCAGAATGTGGTTACGTAGCTGGAAAGCTTGCACGGTCAGCAAAATGGGGGGAAAAAAGGGAATATTCAGCAAGGGGGGAACAACACCGTCCTGAGACAGATTTCAGCTTATATGGTGGAAAAACACACAGTGGGAACGGGCTGTTTGGGGCAGTCACAGCTCTGACTTGCCTGGTGACCCCTCAAATGCTGCAGGAAGAAATGGTGACTTTAAGACACACCTGAATGACTGGACCATCCAGAGGGACCTGGACAAGCTCCCCATGTGAGTCTGTGGGAGTCTCACGAGGTTTAACAAGGCCAAGGACTGGAGCTGCACCAACCAGGATCAGTCCAGGCTGGGATGAGCAGGTGGAGCAGCCCTGGGAGAAGGAGCTGGGGGTGCTGGAGGGGGAGAGGCTGGACATGGCCCCGCCCCGAAACCNGTGTCCCTGCCCATGGCAGGGGTGGCACTGGATGGGCTTTCTGGCCCTTCCAATGGAACCCACTTTATGTTTCTGTGTTTCTGAGTTACCATTGACTGTCTCCATGTTTACAGTCTGTGAAAGACTTGCATTTATTATCAAGTATTGATAAACATCAAGGTCTGATAGACCCAAAGAATGGGCAGTTTATCAGATGAATTTCAAAGGCAGCTGGCTCCCGAAAGCCCATTAGATGAGTAGTGAGGAGTAGTGCCTTCTTTCTGTATTACTGGCAGAAGGGAGTTTCAGTGATTTCCCTGTTTGGACAGGGAGCAGTGATCCCAGCTGATCACATGATAAAGCTGTCACAGGAGCTGGATCAATAGTGGAGCAACAAGTGCAGCACAATTGTGTAATTCACTCGTAGCATAACAAAGCCGAGGCTTTCAGTGGCACAGCTGGAAGGCAGTTTATCTCTCTGGCAGTGATTGTTGCTCTTTACAGGATAAAATTGTATTGATCCTTTCAGGAGTCATCCAGCAGAACAACTCCAACCTTGCCAAAAGGTGCTCCAAGTCCTGACCAACCTGGCCTTGGACCCTCCCAGGGATCCAGGGGCAGCCACAGCTTCTCTGCCCAACCTGTGCCAGGGCCTGCCCACCCTCCCAGGGAAGGATTCCTTCCCAGTATCCCATCTATCCCTGCCCTCCGGCAGTGGGAAGCAGGAATGGGGAGTTGTCAGTGCTTTGGCTTTCCAGAGGTCCTGTTGAAACTGGGTCCAGACAGGTTGACCTTGCTTGGAGTGGGAAATAGCTGGGAAGTTGTTTGCGCTGGATTCCAAAGTGGATTTGGGGGAGAGACAGCAGCTGTGCAGCAGCTCATTCACAGCTCTTCAAGGAGCCAAGACCAGATCCTATGCCAGACTGCTAAAAATCTTTCTCTTCACTTCCAAAGCTCTGCTGAATTGCTTGAAGAGTAGAAAACATCACCTTTTTAGGCCAACAAAGCTAAAATGAACCTTTTTTAGTGTATGCCACTCTCAGTTTTCTCCTCTGCTCCCACAAGACTGTGGACATGGTACCCCAGCGCAGGTTCAGGACTTACCAGGGCACGTGTCCCTGGCAGCTCTGGGAGTGGTGGAGATGTCCAGTCAGAGGCTCTGGGGGAGATTTTTGGGGAGGCAGGGACAGGATAATTACAGAGAGGGGCATCTTTGGTGGAGGACTGTGATGCTGGAGGGAGTTTAGTTCTGTTTCAAGAGCTTAGAGAGAATCACAATACCAAAGTTTATGGAAACTCTTCTTTGCCTTGATTATTTTTAGTATCTGAGAAAGAATTTCTAATTTCCTCAATAAAGGTCACCAAGGGAAACTGCATTAAGGTCAGTATTTAATCTGATTAATTTTTCATAGGTAAAAAGATGATTATTTTCTAAATAATTACATTTGAGACATTAGACCTCGACAGCATCGCTCTCACAGCATCCACAAGGAGCTGCTTTATTCCAGTTTGTTATCTCAGAAACACGGGTGAGAGGCTGTTTTGATGAAACAGGGAAGTGCAGTTTTTAAATATCTAAAATACTGAGCAGGGTCTGCCCTGATTTAGCATTGCACAAAGGCAGAGGGGGGAAAGCAAAATAGTGACTACTGATTAATCGCCACTGTTGAAATGAGGAACACCAAGCCCAAGGAGCGAACTCAAAACTTTATACCATCACCAAGCCAAGTGAGAACAGTAAATATTTGTCTCTTCCATCAGTTTAATCTACTGAGACATGTTTTTGCCTTGCAGGCTGAAAATGCTGTAAAGTTACACTTACCAATATACATAAATTAATGGAGCATGAGGATGAATTCTGAGGAGGCATCAGGGCATAAACATTGAAGGACCTTCCCTGTGTGGTGACACCGTGGGTGTGGGTGGGATTGCTGAGGTCAGGAGAAGCCAGGGAAGGGAAGGGAAGGGAAGGGAAGGGAAGGGAAGGGAAGGGAAGGGAAGGGATGCTCCCAACTCTCACGTTCAGAAGCTGCACTTGGCTCATCCACTGCTTCCTTCTTAATTTCCTCACCAAAGGTGAGGGAGGGCAGCAGAGAGAGGGCTCTGCCCAGGGGATGCAGAGATACACAGGTGCCACAGCACTGCCATGCTGGGCATTGTGCTGCCCAGGCTAATTAACCTGCCAAGATGACAAATTACAGTCCAGCCTTGTGGAACAGCAGGGGTTTGCTCTCCTGGTGCACGTACAGAGACACCCATTGCCCTTCTCCATCTCTGAACGTGGGGCCACGGCACGGAGTCCTGGGTAGAACAGATCCTCCTGTTAAAACAGGCTCTGGAGACCCTGCTGCATGTGGGAGATGGGAATTCTGATGGAGAATGGCTTATATCTCCAAGGGGAGGGATGGGAACACTGTGGAGATACAGCTCCAGGGAAGTCAGAGCATGTTCCTTCCCCCACTGTGAGGGGAACAGGGTGAAATAGCTCCTGGTGCCAAAGGAATTTGGGGGAGCAGGAGACAAAGGGTTCAGCTGAAGTGTCCACAAAGGCAAGCAGGGAAGGCACATGGATTTCAGCAGCTGCTCTGGTTCTGACACAGCCTCCCCTCCATGTCCTCAGACTAATGAAGACGTAGAGGCTAAAGGAAAAGAGGATAAAAAGAACAGACAGCAAAGCTTCTGAGGTTTAGACAGTGAAAACACTCCATCTGCTGCTGCCACACGATGTGTCACCTTGATTCCTTGTGCTTCCTTCCCAGCATCCATCCACCCCTCGTGCTGTGAGAGGGAGGGGAGGGCAAGACTTGCTTTTTAGGGATTTAAAGGGAGGAGTATAGAAATTAATTAATCCCAGGCTGTGATATACATTCACCTGAGTGCTTGTAGTTCAGCTTCCATAAAAAATATCATAAATTCATGGAATGGCCTGGGTTAGAAGGGACCTTAAAGCTCATCTCATTCCAACCCCGTGCTATGGGCAGGGACACCTTCCCCTAGCCCAGGTTGCTCCAAGCCCCTTCCAACCTGGCCTTGGACTCTTCTAAAAATGTTCTCTTGTTGCAATTTTGAGGCAGTAAAATCTAATAAATCACGTGAGGCAGCAGCTGTTGGCAGCACTTTGAGCACAGTGCAGCACAAGTGCAGCTGCCCTGCTCAGGGCACCCCGGAGAATCCGAAAGCAGCTCTCCTCGTTAACTTGGAATCCCAAAGGAAGTCAGAAATGTCGGAAATTCAAGTTCTTTCCAAAGCATTTTTTTTTTGTTTGTTTACAGGTTTGACCAGGCTGGCTGCACTTGGCAAAGAGTCCTGTTGTCCACAGTCATGCCTGTATCCTGTGGGAAGTGCCCGTGCCCTGCACTGCAGCATCACTACCCCAATGGGCATCTGTAACTGGTACTTCCCAGATGCCTGGCCAAAATTAGCCCATCAATAATTAGTTTTCCAGCAGTTGTGAGATACTAATTAGTTCTCCTAAGATTTGAGGACTTCTCTTATTTTTAATGATGTCCTTGTTCCACTCCTGTTTTCAGTTTTAGTTCCCAGGGAAACGACACTGACCTGAGTGCAGTGCCCACACACCTGTCAGGATAATTCTGAGTAATTTTGGAACCAAATGACCAGTTTCATCCCACACTGAAGTCTCCAAATTAATTAAATTTCCACAAGCTTCAGGAAAATTGACTGCAGGATAGAGGAAAGTGTGAAGAAAATAGGTGCTTCTGTGGCTGCAGAGGAAGCTGAGCGTTCAGCTCTTGCCCCTCTAGTTGGCCACATGCAGAGGGCCAGCCAGGATCTAGCCAGTTTTTCCATGACCACTGGGGTGTCCCGGTGAACTCGGGAAGCCTGATATGGCTGTGGTGTGGGTGGATGAGGGAAATCTCACCCAGGAGGGCCTGGTGGGCAACCAGCTGTGCCTGCCCAGCAGCGAGCCCTGGGGGCAAGGAGGGCAGTGGGAGCCCGGGGGGCACCAGGAAGGGCACTGGCAGCAGGTGAGGAGGGGACCCTGCCCCTGTGGCCAGCCCTGGCAGGCACATCTGCAGGGCTGTGCCCAGCTCTGGCTCCTCAGCACAGCAGGGCCAGGGAGCTCCTGCAGCGGGGCCAGCGCAGGCTGCGGAGATGCCCAAGGGATGGAGCATCTGTGGGAGCAGCAAAGGCTGAGGGAGCTGGGGCTCTTCAGCCTCCAGAGCACACCCTGAGAGGGCACCTCCCCATGGGGGGCAGTGCCTGCAGGGAGGGGGCAGAGCAGGGACCAGGCTCTGCTCGGGGGGCCCAGCCCTGGCACAAGAGGGACAATGGGCAGGAACTGATGCCCAGCCAGTGCCACCTGCACAGGAGGAAGAACTTCTTGGCTGGGCAGTGACCCAGCCCTGAGCAGAGACCAGAGAGGGGCTGGAGTCTCCTCCCTGGGGACACTCCAGAGCTGTGTGGGCACAATGCTGTGCCCCTGCTGAGACCAGATGCCCCACTGTGGTCCCTTCCTGCCTGACCCACCCTGGATTCTTTGAAACAGAAGTACTTTCTTTGCTCCTCGTGCAAGTTACTTTCTTTTCCTACTGTCACACACACCTTAAGAAGCACCAAAGAACAGAAAGCTCAGCCCTCGTTGTACACTCACCACGAGATGTGATGTTCCCGTTGCTGCTGCACTTTGCCTGGCAGGACATTTCAAGCACTGTCCTCCAGCAGAAAAAATACCCAACCCTTTGACTTTTGGGTTTAGATAGTGTTTAGAAGATATAATAGGGATTTAATGTCTTGAGTAAGAACAATTATTTGCTCGCTTGTAACGAGAATTATGGCAGCTGTGTAATAGGAGTTTTCTCCCCACTAAAATGAAGTGCTAATTAGTATAATAATGTCTCTTCTCTGGAGAAGCTTTTAAAGTAACTGCGAGGTCACCTCCACCTTTGTTTGAAGTGGCACATCATCCTCAGTTCCATTTTAGTCACTGTCTTCCCTGACTTTCACCATAAACCCACCGGCTCCCACTGAATGAAGCTGCACAATAGCTGAGTTTCAATTAGAGTTTTCAATTAGAGATGCTCAAGGTTTCTTTTCCATTTTAGCAAAGAAAGGCTCTGTACAGGGACTTCAGGGGGGCAGTTATTGACTATTATATTAACTTCCTAGGCATTGATAGCTGTTGACCATGTTATTTAATTTCCTTAAAGGTAAAGGGAACAGAGCTTGTGCTTTTAACTCTTCATTTTCAATGCATCCTCTTCTGGGAACTCCAAATGCTGATAAACCTCACGGTGTTCTGTGTCTGAGGTGCAGTGATGTTTTTATTGAGCTTTCACAGGGCCTGAGTGTTAGTGAGGAGTACAAACAACCCCAGTCAACAAAACCTTAAATTATGCATTTCTTCTTCTTTGGCTGTTTATAAAGCGTTTGTTGTGCCCCCCTGAGGGTTCAAGATGATCAGCATTGGACCATGCACTGATTCCCTCCCTCCCAGAACTCTCCCATGTCATTTCCCCCTTCTCCTGCCCTGCTGCCCAAACCCCGACCTGTTCTGTGACCCTCTGCACCCTCCACCTCTGCCAACATCTGGCTCCCGCCCTGCGTGCACCTCAGCAGCCCACCAGGTGCTCCCAGCCCTGGAATACAGCCCAAGCGGGTTATATAATATATAATCTACGAGCGGACAGTTTTTTCTGTTTGTAATTTCTATCTAAAGTGAATCAGCCATGTCTCTTAAAGTCATTAATAAGCATTAATAGGGTATTTGCAACGTGCAACTTGCAGCATCAAACCAGGAGCTGAGAGAAGCTGGGGCAGCAGCTGGACACGAACACAAAGTGATACCTCTTAGTGCATTTTTTCAGATTAACAGATGAAAAAGTTAAAGTCTAAAACGTGCTCTGCACGTTCAGCTGCAAGACTGATTTATTCCTCCTTTCCCTTCTCTTTGCAATTCGCTTTGCCCTGTAAAGTTGTCGGAGAGTCCCCCTTGTGGTACAGGCCAGAAAAGCAGGACTGTGACTTTACCTGGTCCCAACTTCCCCACCTGGTCTGCAAATTAAATCCCAGAATCATCCCAGCACGGTCTGGGTTGGAAGGGACCTTGAAGATCACCTCGTCCCACGCCCTGCCATGGGCCGGGACACCTCCCACTAGCCCAGGAGGCTCCAACCTGGCCTTGAACACCTCCAAGGATGGGACAACCAGAGCCTCTCTGGGCAAAATGCTCCTCTCCCTTAGACCATCAACATTAATAAACTAAAGTGTGCCCTGACTGCCCTGTGGAGTTTGTTAATTTGTGTCAGAACATCAGAAAGGAAAGACTTTGGGGCCGATTCTCTCCCGTTTATCGCAGCTCTACTGTCACAGCACAGCAGGAAAGTGTGGTGGCACTGCAGGGCTGAGCACAGCGCCTGGGAAGGGCTTCCACAGCACCTTCCCCAGCTCTGAAAAGCTCAGCTGGGGAAGAAGAAAAAACTCAGTGAGGCATAGAATTGTGAGGGTTGGAAGAGCTCTCCAAGATCATCAAGTCCAACCATTCACCCAGCACTGGCATGTTCACCCCTACACCATGTCCCCAAGTGCCACATCGACACATCTTCTGAGCACCTCCAGGGCTGGGCACTCCAACCCTCCCTGGGCAGCCCCTGCCAAGGCCTGACCACCCTTTCCAGGCACAAATCCCTCCCCATGTCCCCCCTGCCCCTGCCCTGTCCCACCTGAGCCCGTTCCCTCTGCTCCTGTCCCTGTTCCCTGGGAGCAGAGCCCGACCCCCCCGGCTCCCCCCTCCTGGCAGGGACTTGCAGAGCCACAAGGTCCCCCCTGAGCCTCCTTTGCTCCAGGCTCAGCCCCCCCAGCTCCCTCAGCCGCTCCTGCTGCTCCAGCCATGGAGCTTCCCCTTGTTTTCTGCTTTTGTTGAGGTGTAGAAACCTGAGTGTGTGTGGGAGGGCTGATGGAGCTTCCAATTAGCAGATTAGACGTGTTCATCTCACGACGTGTTCTCGGCTTTGCCCCTTCCCGGTGGGAGTGTTAATGATTTACCCACTAATGAGCTCTTGGGGGCAGTTGTGCTTTGGGGGCTGCCCTGGCGCCCCTGGCAGAGCAGAGGGGGTTCCAGAGAGCACAGGACTTATTTTGGCTTGAGGGCACCTGCAGAGCTGTCCAATATTCAGCTGTAACTCAAGTCCACGTGAGGATGGAACTCCTGGACACAACCAGGTGCCAGGTGAGATGTGGGCATGAAGCTTGTGGTGGCACCACCTGTCCCAGGTGCTGTGGAGTCATGGGGAGTTCTTCCCCCCTCCCGAAAGCTCTGCAGGCCACAGCTTGGGGCAGTTGGCTTAGATGCCCCTGTATTTAGTGGCATTTCTTTGGTGAGGGTTTGCATTCCGGAATGGATCCTTATCATTTTCATTGCTCCACAATGAAAATGCATAGCCAGGACATTTCTGGTTTTCCTGGAAAAAGAAAACAAACAAAAAAAACCAAACCAAACCAGCCTTAATTTGGGGATGTGGCCAGTTTTGGAAGTTGAAGTAGCCTTTGGACAAAGCATCAAGGTCCAAAATACACGGGATTGGGAAGCTGAGGGGTGAGTTACACCCCACAGCCACCTTCTGAGCCCTCCTTTTGCTCTCTAGAGATGGAAAATAACACCAATAAAGCCAGTCAGCTCCTGGGAAGGGTCTGCTGGGTGGGGGTTTTGCCAGGCAAGAAATCCCTAAGGAGGATAATCCTTGCGGGGAAACCGAAGAGTGAGGAAGGGGGTTTTTTTGGTCCGATTTAGAAGTCCCTTAATGGCCAGAGCTGGTTTCTGGGCTGTCCCCAGCAGTGTCGCTGAATGGGGTTTGTGCAGTGTGAGCAGAGCCCAGAAGGTGTCACCACAGGACAGGAAAGAGCCTGAAACCCTCTCAGAAACCGCGTCTGCAACAACCAGCCCGGGCAGCATCGGGGGGTTTTATATTTAGAAAACTCTTATTTATTTTTGTAATACTGAGATGAACATTAACACAATTATGGTAAGAGAAAAGCCAAAAATGTGATGGTAGTTGCACCACCACTTTTTTTTTTTTCTTTTCCCCCCACTTTGCTGGGGAGGATTTTTTGTTAAAGATTTGCATTTTTGGAATAGATATTTTTAAGTTGCAAGGCAAAACTGAAGACTATTTTTGAACAGTCCCAAAAGCAGCCATGGGAAAAACCTCATTTTTAGCCATAAAAGGAGTGGTCAGATGGTCAAAGGAGTGGGTTTATTAAAAACAAGCAGCATCCTGTTCTTGTTTGTGCCTTGTCTGTGGCTGTTCCTCTCATTTCCTCCTAAATGCCATAAGTTTAACAAGTTTCTCATTTTTAAAGGGTCATTTTTCAAACACAACAACAACAACGGACAAATAAATAAAGCGACTTTTTGTTTTGCAAAGTCAGCATTGGGGGAAAAAAACCTGATGCAAACAAGTCCATCCATGATGTGCCAGGACAATCCACTTGGGACTGAGAGGCATCCAGGGAAGCTTTGTGGGATCTGCAGCTGTGTGTTCCGAGGTATTTTCGCTGCACTTCCTTAACTCTTGAGTCTCCAGTTTCCATCTCTCCGCTGGGAGTATAAAAGAGTAACTTCGAGCAGCTTGACCTACTTTTTCCTGTAGAAAATCCCAACCTCTGCAGAATTTCCCAGGAATTGTATCTTGTATTTGCCAGGAGCAATGAGACTTTGAATGTGGTGCGTGCTAAAAGGAGGGGAATGATGCACAGTGGGACTCCCCTTTGGTGAGTTTGGGCATCAAAAGGGTGTCAGGACTTGTGTTGTGGTGGAGAAGACTCAGGTGTGCCCATGCTGTGCTCCTTGGATGCCTTCAAGGTGGCTCATCCCTGCTCTGCAGGAAATCTCCCTCCCTGCTGGAAGAGTTGGGATCTTCCTGATTTGTTTCTCCACCTTCTCTTTTCCTTCTCTTTGCCCAAAGAAACTGTGGCTGCCCCATCCCTGGAAGAGTCCAAGGCCAGGTTGGAGCAACCTGGGCTGGTGGAAGGCGTCCCTGCCCACAGCAGGGGGTGGCATTGGATGGGCTTTAAGGTCCCTTCCAACCTGAGCCACTCTGGGATTCTCTGATTCCTCCTTTTTTCCCGTGTACCTGAAGCAGTGCAGTCACCACACCAGATGGCAATGATGCCAACAGAGAAGGAAAACAGACTCCAGCACCAAGGTCTGCAGAGACACTGGGTTATTCCAAGGATTCCACCTCCTTTTACAAAAAAGGAATGTTCTACTGGCTCAGGAAATCGCGGCTGAAAAATTAAGGTGACAGTGATTCCCATAAAAACCCCTGCCCAGGTGTGTGGGCACAGCACAGATATTATTCCAGGGCTGGTCACACTTCAAACACTGTTGAAGTCAGAGAAATGAAGGCAAGTCATTCCTAAACAAGGAATTGAACAAGATAAATTACAATATCATTTCTTTTCAGCACATTGTTTCCATAATTCTCCTTCACACCTCGTCTTGGATGTTTGCTTTCTGTCTTGCTTCATCTTCTTTTCTTTTTTAGTTCGACCCTGTAGCTGCAAATCCAGAAATTTGTGTTTTGGGGGGAAAAAACGAGATGGGCTTTAAGGTCCCTTCCAACCCAAACCATTCCCTGGTTTTATTCATGTTACCCCACAACTGGTGCCTGCTGAGACAGCCCCCCATACCGAGCATATTCTGAAGGCATTGTAAAGTATATATTTAAAAACTAAAATCTGGGCAATATTTCAGTGCTAATTCCATACTTTCACTGTTGACTTCAAGGAATTAGAGCCTTCTAAAGGCCAATAAATGACGCTGGATTTTCCTACCTAAGGGCATTTCTTACACTTGATGTGGGAATTCAAAGGTTGTGTATAGAAGTGGGAGCTCTAAAAACAAACCTATGTTTCCAATGTAAATATTTACCATATAATCCGACCTGTTCTTGCCTCTTGGCTGTGGTCTGGCTGGTTATTTTTAGTTTTCCCTGTTTTCAGAGCATCTTCCTATAATTTATATTTATCTGCTTGTTTTTAACATGGAAAATTTAATCAATAGGAAGATTTTTTTGAAGGATGGTATTTCATTTTTTAAAGAAAACGCTTTGAAGGAGTGACAGGGTTAGACTGTATCTCCAAAGGTTATAAAGTTGCCTGCAAATTTAAAGGAAAAATCAGAGAATCATTAAGGTTGGAAAAGACCTTTAAGGCCATGGAGTCCAAGCATTAAGCCAGCACTGCCAGGCCCATCCCTAAATCAGGTTCCCAAGGACATCCACATGGGTTTTGGACACTTCCAAGCCCCTTCCAGTGCCTCACCACCCTTTCAAGGAAGAAATTTTCCCAAATATCCAACCTAAATCCCCCCCTGGGACAACTCACTCAAGCTGATTTCTGTTAAATTTTCTCATGCTGAAGAAGTTTTTTGGAGGGATAAGGAAAAAGAAGTATTTAAATTAGTATTTAAAAAGATGAACAGTGCGGGATTGAGGACAACGTACTTGCCACCAATCAAAGGCACCCTGGGAAAAAGAATTCCTGTGATGCAAATATGAAGTGGGTTCTAATGGGGCCAGAAATTTAATGCAAAAAATTAACTTCGAGTAGCAGGGCTGAAAAGTCATTTGCTGCTTTTAATTGAAGACCTTCTCGTGGGGTGTTGAATGGAGACTGGACAGTGCAGGGAGGACCATAGAGCATTCCAGGAGGAATCAGGAATTTGGGGAGGGAAGTCCTCCAAGCTTGGGGAGCCACAGTGTGTCCTGCCCTTCAAGGCTGAGTTGGGCAGAGATTCCCCAGAGCTCTTTTAGGTTGCAATGTACACACAGAGGAAGCAAAATGTTGCTGGCCCCACTAAAGTCGATCGTGGAATCAGAGAATTCCAGAAGGTCTGGGGCTGGAAGGGATGTCAAAGCTCATCTGTCACAGGCAGGGATATCACCCACCAGATCACTGTTTGTGGCCTGTTTGGGACACTTCAAGGTGTTCTTTCTTTGTCTCCGCTCACAAAGTTGATGTTTACTTTTTGTTCTTAATGAACAGTGCAAATCTAATGCTGTTGTTTATCATAATGCCAAAAAATAAGGGTTGGCAGCATCAAAACAAGCATTTTCTGTCAAATATGGAGCATCTGTGTTTTTCTATATACCATATATATACATATGTAATTTTTTTGACTATATACACACACACACACACACTTTCTATATACTGATCTCTATACTGATTTAAGAGGCTGAGAGAGTTGAAGCCTGGAGAGGAGAAGGTTGGGTTGAGACCCCACAGGACCTTCCAGTATGTGAAGGGACCTACATGGAAGCTGGAAAGGGACTTCGGACAAGGCATGGAGGGACAGGACAAGGGGAATGGCTTCCCACTGCCAGAGGGCAGGGATAGATGGGATATTGGGAAGGAATCCTTCCCTGGCAGGGTGGGCAGGCCCTGGCACAGGGTGCCCAGAGAAGCTGTGGCTGCCCCTGGATCCCTGGGAGTGTCCAAGGCCAGGTTGGACGGGGCTTGGAGCACCCTGGGCTGGTGGGAGGTGTCTCTGCCCATGGCAGGGAGGGGGATGGGATGATCTTTAATGTCCCTTCCAACCCAAACCATCCTGGGATTCTCTGACCTTTACCACAGTACCCACGTTAATCAGTATAATTGCACTGCAGTCACACTGATTAATGTGTGTATTTGTATAATGAGTATATTGGGAAAGAGTACACAGAAAATATCCATTACAGAAATACTGATCCTGAATTGCTTGATGCTGTTTGCAGGATAGCCAGTCTTGGAGGGGGCAACACATCCTCCTGTGCCAACACACACTGTTTGTCCTGCTGGGAAAACAGTGCCAAGCTCACTCCCTTGGATCACAGCATCCTTTTCACAGCCCCTTCCTGAGGGAGAGAATCCCTCTTGATCTTAGGCAACGACTCCCTGATAAGGCAGCTCCTTATCAGGGCTGTAGATGAGATCAGCCCTTGATCAAGTGCGATGTTTGAAGCCTCTGGAGGGCGGTCCCGTGTTCCCAGAGAGGCACTTTCCCCATCCTGCAGCTGGAATTAAATCCACAGCTGGGCTTTGTGCCTGCTTTCCTGCAATAACACACCCTTCATCACAAAGGCGTCATTTCAAAAGTCATTTAAAAGGGTTCATTCCGCATAACACAAGGCACTGCAGGGCAGCTTTGGAGAATCATCTGAGATCTTTGGAAATCACCTGAGATCTTCAGGATGAGAGAGAAGAGGGAGGTTTGCTCCCTTTCTAGGCGCTCTCTTGTGGCATTGGAACCACGGGATTGATTTTATTGCTCGTGTTCTTCCACATCTGGTGCAAAATGATGTCAGAACCTTCTTCCTAGCTGGGTTTTAGGATAATTCTCCCTGAATTTCAGGTGTGGGATGGGGCTCTGAGCAACCTGGGCTAGTGGAAGGTGTCCCTGTCCATGGCAGGGGTTGGAACAAGATGAGCTTTAAGGTCCCTTCCAACCCAAACTATTCTGGGATTCTATGAGCCTGTTGGCAGCACCTTTGCAAGGAACGGATGTGGCAGAATTCCTTACATTCATTTTATAGGGAATCACCAATGTCCAAACTGTATTCCATAGTTATTTCTTCTGGCTCTTATCATTTTTAGTACTAAATTATGCAATGAATTATTTGATTATTTTGAAATTGCAGCTAATCCTACAAAAAACGACAAATCCTGTTACATTTTACAGCATTTAAAAACTGGAATAACAGGTATAAAAGCTACAAGCCAAGTAGTAAATTAGAATTGAAACTACATTTGGAAGGAACTGACACAATCGAGCCAGAATTGCTTTTTCTTCCCAGCAGTCACTCCATCAGTTGCCCTGTGAAGTTACTGAAATCAGAAATGAGGTAAATTTTCCATCTCTGAGATGGAATTGATCATTTGTGAAGTACAGTGACTGCAGGGAGAGGGGATGAAAGGGTTTAACAAGGGCTAAGTAGATTGCAGGAGTGCTATTGAATAAATTTAGTCTGTCCAAAGAGTGCATTTTGTGCCAGATTCAGTGAAACCAGGTCTAATTAAGTGTTTGCAGAACAGCCTGTAACTCAGTGCCCCAAATGCTGGCATAAGGGATAACTCATCTCCCTGTCCTGGATCAGGGAACTGGAATAAACCTGTTACAAAGGCAGAGTGAAAATGAAAGATGGGGGGAAACTGGAACAGTTAAGCACAAACAAAAACCAAAGAGGAACAACTTGCAAAGGATAAAACCAGACCATTGTGAATGTGGGTGGCAGAAAAATGACTGGAAAAATGAGTAAAGACGTCAGCAAACCTCCCCCACCCACTGGGGAGAGATTTAGGGACTCATGAAATGGGTTGGGTTGGGGTTGGGTTGGGTTGGAAGGGATCTTAAAGATCCCCCCAGGCTGCAACTCTCAGTGCAAACAGTTTTCACCTTCCCTGGCACTTGAAATGAATTAAATCAGCTCAAGGTCAGGTTGGATGGGGCTTGGAGCAACCTGGGCTGGTGGAAGGTGTCCCTGCCCATGGCAGGGGTGGCACTGGATGATCTTTAATGTCCCTTCCAACCCAAATCCCTCTGGGAATCGATTCAAAGAGCCTGTGTGTCTGTAAGTAGCAGATTTTTGGGGAGTTTGGCAGTGGTTTTGTTCTGAAGTTCAATTTAAGTTGTTTCCAGATCTTTCTGACTTTAGTAAAACTGTTGCATTTGCCATATTGTCTAAATCTGAGTGTAATTAGATACAGGTTACAAGTAGATGTCTTGATATGTATTGAAAGTTAGTTAATAGACTTCAAAATACATGAATTATTAGCTTACAACTATTAGATTAGTATTGGCATCACTGCTGAGTTCAGATACAGAAGGGATATTTGGAAGAATATGGGATATTGGGAAGGAATCCTTCCCTGGGAGGGTGGGCAGGCCCTGGCACAGGGTGCCCAGAGAAGCTGTGGCTGCCCCTGGATCCCTGGGAGTGTCCAAGGCCAGGTTGGACGGGGCTTGGAGCAACCTGGGCTGGTGGAAGGTGTCCCTGCCCTGGCAGAGGTTAGAATGAGATGATCTTAAATCTTTGGGGTCTTTTCCACCCCAAACCATTCCATGACATTCCTGTGATGTAGGATGACCCACAACAAAGGGATGTAAGAGCTGCTGCGTTCCGCTGGAATTTCACACTGTGTGTTGGGAATTTGGGGGGGTTTCAGGCAGACCTGGATACCAGGATAACCTAAGCAGTGTATTAGCTTTGAAGAACAATTAAATTCTGCACTCCCATTGTGCCGAGTCCATGACTGGAATGCACCTGTTCATTTGGCACTGTGGAGTTGGGAACATCGTGCACCAAATCGGGGTCTCAGGTGTCACCTCTGCAAGATGCATGGAAGCAATTCCTTAATATGGAATTAAATGGAATGATGCCTTTCCAAACCTTTGGTTGTCTCTTTGCCTGAAAATATTATCCCATAGGAGTTTTTCTTGCACTATCCCTTGTTAATACACGTTTCCCTTGCAAAGAATTTTGGCATTTCAATAAAACTGAGGTGGTTTTAAAGCCCAAGGAAAAATTAAACAGAAAAAAATCGAATAAAATTTGTCTCCAAACCAGTGTGATATTAACTGATTTGGGCTGTGTTGAGCTTCATCTCCAGATTTATCCATGCTAAGATTATTTTTGGAGTTCGGATATAAATACAGTGTGTTTATGAAGACTACAGGGTCGAGTTTTCTGTCCTGAGTCAATCCAGAGTGGAAGTTTCACACCGAATTATCCTGCTGGATTGCAGAACAAGCCTCTTCTTCCCCCAGGAAAAGAAGTCTGGAAGTTGCAGGGGAAATTAGGGCAGGGTGAGTGTCTCCCTGAGTTACATAATCCCACAAGGTGACTCCTCAAGGCCAAGGAAAACGGGAAGTAACAGAATTCAGGGTCAAACTGCTGATGTGTAAAACTTAATCTCAGTTGAGCTGCTCTTAATTGGGAGTAGTGACCTCTTTCCTATAATTGAAATAGTGAGTAGTGGATCTCTCGCCTATAATTGAAAATAATTTCAGTTTGCTTTTAAAAATAACCTTATTTTCTGTCAGACCCGGTTCTTCAAAGCCCAGTGACAGAGGAGGGAGTTGGCAGGGTCTGGTTATGTGTCTTCAGTCTTAACCATGGTGGCATTTCCAGGAAAAGTCAGTAGAGGGGGATCATGAAATACAAAACTTTGCTCAGTTCTGCACTAAAATACCCAATTTCCTCATTTTTCTGCTGCTGGGGGAGGGAGGAGGAGGGTGCTGGAATTCTTTTCCAGGCAGACACTGCACCAGCACCGTGGACTGGAAGCTGAGGATGGTTTTGAGAGGATGCCAAGTGAGATCTACTTTGAGGAAAAGCCTCAGGTGCCCCAGGAAGTTAAACTTCAGATCATGTTTAGGTTTAATGTATGGAGTATATATGGAGCATGGAGTGACCTCAGCTCCTGCTCTCGTGGTCCCAAATTCACCAGAATGAGCTTTTCCAAAGGCCTTTTGTAGTGACTTTTTGTCTTTTATCCTTGGAAAATAATGTCATTCTAGTTTCAAATAATCCCAAATTGGGACAACATCCCTCTCTACAGATGTATGATCAAAGACTGGATTTCCCATGATAATGATCCATTCCTAAGCGTGACCTGAATGGAGAAGGGGTGGGAAAGGGGAGTCAGCTGGGCAAAATACCCCAGTTAGTACAGATCATATACATCAGCAGGAAAAGGGGAATGGTTTTAAACTAAAAGGTGAGAGATTTAGATTAGATGTAAGGAAGGAAATGTGCCCTGGGAGGGTGGGCAGGCCTTGGCACAGGTTCCCAGAGAAGCTGTGGCTGCCCCTGGATCCCTGGAAGTGTCCAAGGCCGGGTTGTTTGGTTGGGATTTTGTGCTTTATGTGTCAGCATCTTTGCTGTTGATAAGACCAATTATCATGACTATCAGGAACAGAAAAACCATCCTGCTGCAGTGAAGCAGCATCACTCTAAACGTTTCATATATGGCAGCATTTTGTTCTTTGCCATCTGTGCTTTAAGCACCTCAAAGAGTTGCTCTAAAAACTGTCAGCAAGTCCAGGACACTAAAATATCCCAGGATTAGCACATCGCTTGTAAACAGAACTAATATACTCCTGGCTCAGAACAGTTTTACAAACACAGGACAAACACCACATCGATTAAATGTGGGTTTCACTCCTCCCTTCATGCTGGAACAGACTAGAAAGGGGAACAGGTTTCTTCTTGAGGTTTTTCTCACCAAAACACATTTGCTTTTCAATGTGCCACCTCCTATTGGGACTTCAGTGGTGGTGGGAATGACCTTTGATTTGCTGTCAGTGCCATCCTATTGACCCATGGTCGATATTCCCTTGTAAGCCACGACTGTCAGTGGTGTGGGCTGTGTTTAATTCCCCATTTCCCTTCCATAACAGCAGTGACATAATAACCAATGCACTGCTGCAGCTGCAATGTAGTGGGGCTTTTTTTCAGGTAATTGAATTCATCTGGATTTTGGCCTCATGTCCTGTAGGAAACCACAAGTACAAGGTGCTGAAAAATCCCATGTAAAGCTGGGGAAGGACAGTGGACTTTTCCAGAACAGAGTTTTTGCTGGAAGGTCGTGTCCTGGAAAGCCTCTTTACAAATGTTCATTGTTTATGGTGTTCAGAGGGTACCTGAACACAAAACCCCCAGGAAACAGCCAAGCAGGGTGATTTTTTCCATGCAATTAACACACATTCCATCCTGTTGTGTGTATGTGTGTCTGATGCAGAGTAATATTTCCTGGGAATTGTGGAAATGTATCAAAGCCCATAACAAGCCTGTTAATAAATCCCCATCCTGAATACATATTTTGCCCGGAGGGCTCGCTCAATAACATACCAGGTAGGTATAAAGTGCCTCCCCCTTAATTCTTCATGGCCCGAGCGCTGTAAAACAGAAACATTCTCCACAAATCCTTGGGGAAAGAAACTGTGTTGTAATAAGAGGATTTTTTTTGTTGTTGTTGCAGAACAAATAGGAAGGTTTGTAAACAGAAGGGCTCAGTTGTGCCAAAAACAATGCACCGGGTCTGGCAGTCCTTGGGTGAACCCGGAGAACACCGAGGATTAATTTTACCCTTGAGGTGTGTTATTGATGGATGTTCCCCTTTTTTTCTTTAACAGTCCAGGAATAGTTTCAGCCACTGGGAATGGTTAGGGGTTGGGTTTAGTATGTCATTGGCAGAAAGATGTCACCAGGGCAGCTGAAGAAAAGCCACCTCCAGCACCTGCCGTGCCCTCGTAGACCGATGTTTTTTTATGAGCACATGAGGGTTTTTTCCCATTTTCTGTCAATTTTATCCAGTTTTCTCATACTCCTGCATGTCTCCCACCCCTCCTTGCCATGGCCTCGACTGGAACCTGTTTTCCTGCTGGGATAGCAGGTACCAAAGATGTGATGCATCTCCTTCCACCTTTCCTTCACCTGTCAGTGTATGAATTCACTGCAGGAACTGTGTTATTTGGGCTGACCTGAGACCTGTGTGCTCCTGGGGCTGAGCCTGAGCCAAAAGCTGGGATTAGGGATCTTTTGATCTTTCCTGCTCCGTATGGAGTTTCACTCTGGCCCTTGTGGCTGGAGATGAGAAGTCCCAAAGTGCAAACACCCAGGAATCAAAGTGTCCCTTCTATACTGAAACCTGACCTGAGTTTTGCCACTTCACAGCTCCCGTGCTGGAAGTGCTTCCTTCATCCTTCCACCTCCTGAGCTGAGCCTGGTGCACACAGCAAGCAAAGAACAGCTCCTCGCTCTTTGCGGCTTTGCTGCAAATTGGGTTTACCTTGAAGTTGTAAAGAAATGGTTCCATTTGTTCCTTTTACTTTGATCTCGTGGCCTAAGCTGAAGAGGGGAGTAGGTGGATGAGGAAGAGGTGTTTTACAGGCAGCAAAAATCCTCCGGGATCTGGCTAAGCAATTGCAGGACTAGAGCAGAGCTGCCAAATCTGATCCTAAACTGTAGAAAACTTCAGGTGGCTGAGATCTTAAATATGAATGAGGGATAGAATAGAACCCCTGCAAACCTCTCCTAGAAGAGAGGCCATCAAAACCTTCCCCTTCTCTCTTTTAATTTATTTATTTTTACTAAGAAGTCAGCAATTATTTAGTCTCTTCCTGTTGAAAGAAAAGGATTAAACCCAAACCCTAATGCTTAACCCTGTCACTTATGTCTTCTGTGTCATGTATAGGGGAGTTACAAACTTGGGGAAAGTGGAAGCAAGAAATAAAGTATTTTGGGCTCCTTCTTAAATAAACTGAATATGGAAGGGAGAAGTATTGTAGTGACAAGACAGGGGGAATGGGTTCAGACTGAAAGAGGGGAAATTTAGGTTGGATATTGGGAAGGAATCCTTCCCTGGGAGGGTGGGCAGGCCCTGGCACAGGGTGCCCAGAGAAGCTGTGGCTGCCCCTGGGTCCCTGGAAGTGTCCAAGGCCAGGCTGGACAGGGCTTGGAGCACCCTGGGCTGGTGGGAGGTGTCCCTGCCCATGGCAGGGGTGGCACTGGATGGGCTTTAAGGTCCCTCCCAACCCAAACCATTCCATGATTCTGTCAGTCTAAAGTCTATAAATCCAAAGGTGTTGGGGTATAGAGAGGGAGGAAAAAAGAGGTAACTAAGCTGAGAAGATGCGACTGTTCTCCTTTTTCGCCAAAGATCTCGAGCTCTGTTTTTATCTGTGCGATCTTGTTTTAAACTACTTTTGCCCTCATTTTTTCCCCCTGACAAATACAGAACACTACTTTGAAGTGTGTCCACCACATGGCCTCTAACAGAAATCCAACTGTCCGGCCCATATTTTTATAACCACAGCAAAATTAAGCTTTTGAGTGGGTTATTTTAGGTTCTAGCAGAGACTGGGGGCCATCTAGTAAAAGCCTAGACTATCTGGACTATACAACCCCAATCTCAGTTGGGCATCAGATATTGCCAGCTTAAATGTCTCACCTGCCTAAATACCTCAATATCTGAATGGAAAGTCTTTTCTGCCCCAGATCAATATGATTTATGAGGGCAAGACAAGTAAAAGGAGCCCAGCTGTACAATTGCAACAAGAAGGAAAAACATCTCTCCCCTCTTCTTTATATGAAAATGAAAAAGAAGAAGCCCACACCAGCAGCCCAGGTCTTGCCAAACTCAGTTACTGGAAGCAGCTGAGTGGTCGGACAAGCTGGAGCTGGATTAAGGAGCAGAGGAGCAGGGGGTTTATGGGTGCAGGGGTCCACAGATCCCTATGACTCAGCGGGGGAGATGCTTCCTGCAGTCCTTGACATTCGCCTTTCATGTCGAGGTACTTCCAGTTAAGTGGCTCATTAACGGTGCATCTCTTGCATCATCAGATTCCCTCAGGAGCTGTCTCGAATTCCTCTCCTCTTTGCTGGCTTATGTACAGCAATATTCTCCGAAGTCCTTGGCATCTGTCCCCTCTGTGTAAGGATGTAGAAATTAATCTCGGGGAATCTGTACAGCTCCTTTTCCAAGATTAACACTAGGGCTGTTTGCATTGTTATTAATAAAGCGTCTCTGTTTATCAAACAGCTCTGCAAGGAACAGGCATATAAACTTCAGTGTGTAAATAACACACTAATATTCCAGCTGTCTGGTCCACAATCAGATGCTGGAATGCAAATGCTTCCCTTTTTTTCTTTTTTTTTTTTTTCCTGTGAAGACACCAAATGTTACATGTTTTCCACGATGTAAATGCCCCTAGTTAACATGAATCAAAATTGCTTTTCAGCTGCAAACCACACTTCTACTTGTGCCTCTCCAGGGCAGCCCAAAACCAAATGGGTGTCAGGATCTCTCCCGGAATGCTGTTCCACCAGCACTTGTCTTTGTGAACATCTCATGTTCCCATCCCAGGATACAGGGGGAGATATGTTTGTGGCCTTGCAGTACTTGAAAGGGCTACAAGAAACATGGAGAGAGACTATTTCCAAGGGCCTGGAGGGACAGGACAAAAGGGAATGGCTTCCCACTGCCAAAGAATAGGTTTAGATTAAATATTAGGAAAACATTGAGGGTGGGCAGGCCCTGGTACAGGTTCCCAGAGAAGCTGTGTCTGCCCCATCCCTGGAAGTGTCCAAGGCCAGGTTGGACAGGACTTGGAGCAACCTGGGCTGGTGGAAGGTGTCCCTGCCCATGGCAGGGTGGTTGGAACCAGGTGGTCTTTAAGATCCCTTTCATTCTTTTAGATCCCAAACCATTCTGGGATTCTTTCCTCGGGTCCCTGAACTTAGAGGTCTTCTTGCACAAGTGTGAAAAGAAAGATCCAGTCAAATCCACAGAGGTTCCCTCAGAAGTCTGCTGTCCCAATGGGCTGTGCCATGACTTCCCATTCCCAGTGACTAAGGCCCCCCTCTCATAGTGATGTGTTTCCCAAGAATGTTTGGGAAGGTGGGATAAGAGCAGCCCAGGCAGTGTTTGGCTGCTCAACCTCACGTCTGTCCCTGGAAAAGCACATCCTCTTGCATTCCATTTCCAAACATTTCAAGAGCAAGAGGATGGCCAAGGATGGACTCGATGGTGAACTGTGCTTGCCCAGCTGGGGGGATGGAGGGGAGAGCAACAGACACAAACTGCCTCCACGTTTAGAGAGGTTTTTGGCAGGACCTATCCCAGAATTCTCATTTGGAAGCCACGGAAGGTATGGATTGAAGAACTGAGAGCCACATGGGCTTAAAGTTGCCTGAGCTGCCAGACCTGAGGGGTGGTGATCATGGAATCACTAAGGTCAGAAAAGGCCTTTAAGGTCATCCCCCAGCACTGCCAAGGCCACCACTAACCCGTGTCCCCAAGTGCCACATCCACACGGCTTTTAAATCCCTCCAGGGATGGGCACTTCGCCACGGCCCTGGGCAGCTGTGCCAGGGCTGGACAGCTCTTTCAGGGAAGATTTTCCTCCTCATATCCAATCTAAACCTCCCCTGGTGCACCTTGAGCCTCTTTGATGATGGGCCAGATGCCCAGCCAGCAGTAAAGTACCCCAGGGGTTGGCTCTGGGACTGGTATCATTCAGCAACAACCTTGATGATGAAACCAATTGCAATTTGCTACAAATATGTGATATAATTTGTCTTACATGCAGTATAAATCACATTACATGCAATTATACCTGCAATGTAATTTTTATTACAAGGTCACTCTCTTGCCAAGCAATGGTGCTTTGAAATAGCCCCACTTTCCTATTTTGGGATGATTTTCCAGAGTAGCAGCTTAATTCATGACAGGACAAGAGGGAATGGCCTCAGGCTGGGCCAGGAGATGTTCAGGTTGGGCAGCAGGAGGAATTTCTGCCAGGAAAGGGTGGTCAGGCCTTGGCAGGGGCTGCCCAGGGAGGCTTGGAGTGCCCAGCCCTGGAGGTGCCCAAGGCAGGACTGGCCGTGGCATTCAGTGACAAGGTGGGCATCGGGCACAGGGTGGACTTGGTGACCTTAGGGGTCTTTTCCAACCTGGATGACTCTATGGTTTTCATACCTGCAAAAATCAGGCAAGAGGATTAAAGTCTAATTTTGTTTTTCTTACATAATGTCTTAAATTCTGAACTAATTATGCAGTGGCTGAAGACATGCCGTGATCGCACATAAAATAATTTTCTGGGTGAAGGGACAAAAATAGAAGGTTAATTTTGGTGTTCCCCAAGGAGGGCAGAACTAAAACACTGTTTGCAATACGGAGCTTTGGGATTTTGTGACATTAATTAAAAGCATGTTTGGGGGCTGTTATCTGTTGAGGGGTTCAGAACTTGCAGTGCCCAATGGAGCACTCTGAAAAAAAAAAATAGCTTTGATTATGTGTCATGGGTGCTGGTTCTTGCAAACACAGTCACTTGGTGTGTTCAGCTGGAGGAGACTGAGGTCAGAGCTCAGCAGGGTCTGCAGCTCCTGCCCAGAGGCAGCTCCATCTCTGCCCTGTGTGAGCAGGGACAGCACCCTGGAATGGCTGGAGCTGTGTCAGGGCAGGGGCAGGGTGGATCTCAGGGAAAGGTCCTTCCCCCAGAGGGTGGTGGGCACTGACCAGGCTCCTCAGGGCAGTGGGCACAGCCCCGAGGCTGCCAGAGCTCCAGGAGGGTTTGGACAATGGGACAGGGACAGGGTGGGATTGTTGGGGTGTCTGTGCAGGGCCAGGGGTTGGACTGGATGGTCCTTGTGGGTCCCTTCCCATCCAAGATAGTCTATGATGCTTGTTTTGTAAGAACATAATATAAGAAGGGCAACATTGAGGGAAAAAAATGTACTTTTCCAGCTTCCAGTCATTTTCAGTTCCAGGATGCCTGTGACCTGAGCTGAGGGGTCTGGGAGATGCCCTGCCTAACCCTAAAATCTGCCCCCTGAGCTAGGCAGGATGTTCCCCATCGCTGGACCTGTGAAGTTAGGGCTGGGTTTCACTTGTGGCACTTCACACCTGAGCTGACCTGCAGGTTCTCCAGCAGTTCTGCCCAGTCTTCTCCTCTCTCTGTGAACCTGAACAACATCATTACTGGACCTGGAGAGTTAGTCTTTCTCCCCTTTTCCATGTTGTTTGCAAACAGCTCTCCACATACCCTGCAGTGTGACTGCTGGTTACCACCGAGCAGCCAAAGGCACGGCTTGTTTTAAGGCAGCAAAAGTGTCGTTGCTGCAGAACGAAGGCCCTGGTGCTGATTTGAACTTGGCACTGTTACCAGGGCGTGTGCCGGGTCACTGCCGTTGATTTTGGACCTTGCGCTCCTTACCTCAGGTCCGCTGCCTCCCCCACAGCAGTGACACTGGGGCTGCTGTCGCAGGATCCCTTTGCACAGCCTGCAGTTTGTTTCCATGCTCCTGATTGCCCTTTTCCAGGCAGTGCATACACAGGGCGCCTGTCTCCGCTTCTTGGCAGGGACCTGCTGACCATTGGCTTCTGCTTTCCTTGGTTTTTACTAATTCTCCTCCTTCAGTCTCTGTGGTTTTTAATCAGTCCTGAATAAATTCCTCCTTGGATGAGATTCTTCGCGGTGTTTGGCGTGTTTCTCTTTATTTTTATCCCTTCGGGGATAAATTGAATTTGATTGTAGAATTCTGCTTAGATAAAGTTGTCTGTTATTATTTGCCATGTGGGATATACAAAGAGACCTTAGAGAAACCCAAACTGGTTTGTAGAAGAAATAGGCTACAGGTTCATGCATTTGATGCCAAGTTTACTTGGTGTTCACCAGGTTAAACCCAACAGAAACCTGATCCAAGTTCATTTAAAAACCTAATCTAATGCCTTCATTTTATTTGGAAGAGTGCAAGTCAGTAAAACCACCAACTAGACAGAAGTTTGGTTCTGCATTGGTATTTGTACGGTAGAAAGCTGTCAAGTTTGGAGAAAGTCCTTCCAGCCCAGTGTCTCATCCCCAGCGATGGCCAGCGGTGGGTTTTAAAGGAGGAACATAAAAAACACCCTGGAAGTGTCCAAGACCAGGCTGGACAGGGCTTGAGGCAACCTGGGCTAGTGAAAGGTGTCCCTGCCCATGGTCTTTAAGGTCCCTTCCAACCCAAACCATTCCATAATTCTATCTATGATTCTACGCTGCTCCTGCTGTTTTTTGTTATAAGTTAAGTAGTTTGGCAACTTTCTCCAACATCCCCTGGGCAGAGATGTGCAGAAATTCCATGTGGCGGTGGGTCTGGCTCCAGGCTGCCCTGGCATTGTTGCCTAAAATCAGAGAAATAGTTCTCTGGACAATTTTGAGTATAGAAAGGCAAAAAGCAGCTCTTTAATTGTGGCAACTTTGGTGCACAAAATGTATTGCACACGCCGACAGTATAGGCCCTTTCAATTTCTATAATACCACCTATTTACAATATCTGGAATTGCCTCATTGGTTCCACCTATCCCCAAAACCATCCCTGCCACACCTCCTGAACTGGAGCCAGTGGTCCCAAAGCAACCACCCCTTCCTCCCAACCCTCATCATCCTCATAATCTCTGTCCTTCTTGGAATGGCTTCAAGGCTTCTGAGTAGTTTGGACTGGCCATATGGAGTGGTGTGACCCTGTTAGGTCTTATTCTAAGTACCTTTTTACCTGTAAAGGGTTTTTTCACCTCACTAAAATCTCCTGTCTCTTGGAATTCTTGACAAGGAACATTAACCAACCTTGTCAGAAAACTTGTCCAAAGGTGCTCAGCGAGCTAAAAATGCTGTCCTGAAAAAGCTCTGCTAAAGTTTGATATCATAGAGATTTCAAGGCACCAACATGAGCTGCTGTCCTGCCCATGTGCTGCACATGTGGGTGTTCCTGTGTGCAGGAGCTGCCACCCCGAGCTGATCCTGAGTGCCCTGGACAGGCAGGGGCTTCTTGTGCAGCAGATGTTGCACAGCTGGTCAGTCTGGGCAGGCACCACAGTGGGACATCAGAACACCCCGAGCCTGTCACCCCTGTGTGGACAAACCATCCTTTGGAAAAGCTGATGGGTCCCAATGAACCTGGATGATGCATAAAGGTGTTTTAAATTGCCACCATGGCTTCATTTCTGGTGCATCTCAAAGTTGGGGATTAACCTAACTTTGCTTCAAGCCAGGGCCAAAAATCACACTTGTTCCTCTGAAAGCTGTTGTTGGGATACCTCTCTGCTTTCCCCAAAATTCCCACTGCCAGTGAGAGGAGCTGGACAGCAGGGAAGGGTGATGTGCAGTGCAATCAGCACCTGCCCAAATCAGGACAGTTGTGTCAGCAACCGGCCTGGGGTCAAAACTTTGGCTGTAGATTTTAATTCTTCCAGTGCCGAGTTTCCATCCTGCTGCCAGTGAAGAGGAACAACTGAAATCATGGAATTCTCTGGCTGTAGAAGCAGGTTCAGGTCATTTCTTTGCTGCAGCTTTTCTTTGTCTTGGGCAAGAAAAACCCTTCTGGATGCCCCAACTCACAAGGGTTCCATGAGGCTCTCAGAGGTGCTCGCAGCTGCTGAAGGGCTTTTGATTTCATGGAATTCCATGGAACTCCTCTGTGTTTCCTCTTGTATTGTTTTCAATTACAGTAATTTCAGCAGAGCTGTCCACAGTCACAAACTATGGAAAATGCATACAGAAAGATGGGATGATTCAAGGAAGAGTAAGCATAGCAATGTCCCTTTTTTCCCCAGGGAAAGGGTGTAGATTTCTCAAGAGCAGCTTTGTATCCTCAGCTGAAGTGGCAGACAGGAAATGTCTTTTTCTTTCTTTAGGTCCCAAAGGATGTTCCTTTGTTAGAAAGCCAAACCTCCATTTCCTCTATTTCTTGTAGCAAACCTGGTGAACATAGAGCAGACTTGGCACCAAATGCATGAACTTGTAGCCTATTTCTTTTACAACCCGATTTTGTTTGAACCTTGGAACTCTGCCTTTGTTTTCTGCTGGATAACTTGGTAGGCAACTAATTGATGTTCTTGTGGCCAGATGCGGGAGCCTACCCTGATTCAATGAGACTCCACTTACACAAAGGGTCTCAATGAGGTTAACAGCAACCCATGTGTGCCTGGAAGAACCTCAGCAGTGCCTTGGTCTCAATCCCCTCTCTGACCTGCAACAAATCCCCCCTTTATCATCCCAGATCCCAGACGTGCACTGAGGCTGGTTGGATTTGGAATGCATGCACAGGTACCCAAGAGAAACAACAGCTCTGCACAGCCACAAACCTGCTTTTAAGAGGGCTAATTGTAGTTTGGGTGTGCAGCCAACACACGGGCTCGTGGCCCGGGAAGTGGCAGGATGGAAATTTCAGGAGTGTTTGGAAACAAATCAGGCTTGTAGCGATCAAAGTGCTGTGGCCACAGCCCCGTGGTTAAGTTGGGAGAAGCCCAGGCTGAGTAAGCCTTGGGGTATCTGGGATGCTGCATAAGTGTGGAGCGATGGTTTGGAGCAGGTACTGTGTGGCTGGGAGGGCTAGAGAAGCACGGCAAGGGAACAGTGAAGTACCTGCTGAAACAGTGGAAAAAAATTGGGGTGCCCTGGGCAGGGCCAGGAGTTGGAATTCCATGAGCCTTGTGGGACCCTTCCAACGCACGGTATTCTGTGATTCTTGAAAACTGAGACTTGGCAAAAATAAGCACTGGAATAATAAAATCATAGAATGGCCTGGGTTGGGAGGGACCTTAAAGGTAAATCATCTCATCCCACTCCCTGCCATGGGCAGAGACACCTTCCACCAACCCAGGTTGCTCCAAGTCCCATCCAACCTGGCCTTGGACACTTCCAGGGATCCAGGGGCAGCCACAGCTTCTCTGCCCAACCTGTGCCAGGGCCTGCCCACACTCCCACGGACGGATCCCTTCCCAATATCCCATCTCACCCTGCCCTCTGGCAGTGGGAAGCCATTCCCCTTGTCCTGGCACTACAGGCCCCACCACTCAGACAAAGCAATGATGCTTTTGGACTGGTATAGTCCAGTTTTTTATACATTGGGAAGCTAAAATTCCAACTTGCTTCAAGCCAGCAGGAAACTTCTGCTGTCTTAGCTGGCAAGAAAAGTAATATCGATTCTCATAAACTTGATAAAATAGTTTCATGGTACGAGATGAGTAAGATGTGGGTCAGTTTTCATGTGAATAATTGATATGGAAATAACCACTGTTGATGATTTAATTTAGAGGCTGAAGCCAGGCTCTGCTCGGGGGGCCCAGCCCTGGCACAAGAGGGACAATGGGCAGGAACTGATGCCCAGCCAGTGCCACCTGCACAGGAGGAAGAACTTCTTGGCTGGGCAGTGACCCAGCCCTGAGCAGAGACCAGAGAGGGGCTGGAGTCTCCTCCCTGGGGACACTCCAGAGCTCTGTGGGCACAATGCTGTGCCATGTGCTCTGGGATGGCCCTTCCAGCCTGACCCCTTGTGGAATTCTGGAATTATGAGTCTAACCTTGACAAAAAGCAGCCCTTTGCACCTCCCTGTTCTGCCTAATGCTGCTTCACAAAGGTTTGTTTAGGCCATGTCCCGAGCAAGAGTTTATTTTGTCCATTTGTCTCCAGCTGCATATTCTTTATAAAATCATAATATGAGGACTTAGTTAGAACATCATACACCTCTTAATAACAAAGCTCTTCCAGGAAGGGATCACAGAATCATGGAATTGTTTAAGTTGGAAAAGACCCTAAGATCATGGAGTCCAGCTCTTAACCCCTGTTTGCAAAGTAATTCTCCCTACACACTGGTGGCTCAATTTGCCACTGAATTACTTTTAAATGGGATCCATTTTCAATGCAATCCACTTTCTCAATTTCCTCCTAATTAGTCTTCTGTAGGCATTATGTAGATCAGTGGTCCCTCAGGACAGAGGTGACCTGTGCATGGAGGATAAATAGGAGTCCAAGGTGTGCCCACAGGCCTCTCAAACCTGCATTGCCCTCCAGAGGGTTGGATTGCTTCCCTTCCCAATCCTTGGAGAAAAAAAAAATCTTTGGTTCAAAGCAACCTTGAGAAACACTAGGCAAATGCAATGAGCTCAGACAGCTGAATGTGTGAGGAAGCTAAAACCAGGTGCCAGGAATAAGCTGGAATTCACGTGCCAATCTGTGATCCAAAGTATTCTAAATGCAGGAACTTCTCAAACTTCAAAATGTCACGAAGCTGTGCCAGGGCAGGGTTTTGGTGGATCTCAGGAGAAGGTCCTTCCCCCAGAGGGTGGTGGGCACTGACCAGGCTCCCCAGGGCAGTGGGCACGGCCCCAAGGCTGCCAGAGCTCCAGGAGGGTTTGGATGATGCTCTGGGGCACAGGGTGGGATTGTTGGGGTGTCTGTGCAGGACCAGGGGTTGGACTGGATGATCTTGGTGGGTCCCTTCCAACTCTGTGTGTTGGAAAGAGCCAATTGCTTGGTTGCTGCAGAGCCATGGGATGGACCCCAGTTCTTTCTGCCTTCACCCAGGGACCTGACTGAACTTGCAGAAGCTGTGTCCTGTAAGAAACCAGCTCTCGTTCAGGAAGGGTTTGGACAACACTTGGCACGCAGGGAAGCTGAGAGAGCATGACCAAAGTGTGTGTGTGTGTGTTTATACAGCTTGTGCTTATCATGAGGCAGAAACTTCCTTTGGTACAGTGGGTTCTGCTCTGCTGATGTAGAAATTTAGGAAGGAGTTCTCCCCTGGGAGGGTGGGCAGGCCCTGGCACAGGTTGGGCAGAAAAGTGTCCAAGGCCAGGTTGGACAGGGCTTGGAGCAACCTGGGCTAGTGGAAGGTGTCCCTGCCCATGTCAGGGGAGGAACAAGGTGGTGTTTTAGGTGCCTTCCAACCCAAACCAACCTGGGATTCCATGTGGAGGTTTGCTGTGTCCTCTATTATGTGGTCTCTCTGCTCCTGGGCACTGAGCCACATGCCATCGTGCGTGCCTCCTGAGCACCACAGGGAGAGGATTGCTGAGGAAAGCACCATGTTTGCTTCATGCTTGCCCCTCACACTGCTGGGAAGCTAAAAATTCCTGGAGGTTTTCTGATGCACGTGACTGTTCTTGTTTTCCACGGAGAGAGCAGTGGTGACCCAAAGAGACAGTCACGTCTTGGGGTGAAGCACAAGCAGCAGTTTGACAAAGAAACTCTTGGTTCTGATGCTTCTGATGACCCTCCGTAATATACAAATCTCCAACCTGGTATTTCCCCCCTCCGTTTCAATCAGCTGAGCCGTAGGTTTCAATGGCAACTGAAGATGCTGTGGTTGGAATAGTGTGTGTGTGTGTGTTGACACTTAACCAGCTGCCACAGTACAAGCTCTGTGGTTGGGGGTCAGTTTGGTATAAATCACCACTTTAATGCTCACGGATATGTCACAGTGAGAAATCAGCCTTGGCAAAGGGTCTTTGTGGCTGTTATGGGGCAATGATGAGGCCAAAAAGTCTTGCTGCTCTGAATGAGGGTCATTATGAAGGTGGACTGACCTCCTGCTGCCTTCTGCCAACCCTTGCAATCCATAACACACCCTTTCACCAACCCTTCCTCAAAGGGGTTGATTCCCTGTGCTGCCTCCTCAGAGCCCTCCGTGGGTGCCATGGCTGGGTTCCTGATTTTTACAAGAAAATCCTGGTGCTTCGTGTGCTTGCTTGATCCAGTTGGGAAATGAGGTGGTGGGGAAAACCTCACTTCTTCCTTTCAAAGTAGTCTTTGTCATTTCTGCCCCATGTGCTAGTTTTCCTGTGCTGTAATGGTTGGATTTCCAAACAGACATCGTGGAGCCTGGTTTGTCCAACAACTTTTAATGAGGGTTTCCAAATCTTTCAGACAGGAAGACTTAAGTATTCACGCTCCTAGGAAAGCGAGGAACTTGCCCCACTGCTGCTGTGTGCAATCAGTTCATTATTTCCAGAGGTGCTGCAGCTTCTCAGAAAGGACTTCTGTGTTGAGCAGCTAATTCCAGTTTAGCTGTGTGCGCCACTAGGACTGTGAATAGTGGCTCTGTTGCCGTGATGTCTAAAGGTGTGTGTGAAGATCCCACATAATAACTTATTCCTGTTGTTTGAGCATGAGGTGAAGTGTCTTAGTGAGAAAGCAGAAGAAAAATAGATGAAGTCCGGGAAAAGCAAATTGAGGTGTTTCTCTAAGGCTGGCAGAGGTGATGGATGCTGTTGATGTGACTTGCAAACAGCAAAACAAGTGGTTTGGCAGCCGCTGCGAAGCAATTTACCTTGCTGACCAATAGTGCTCCGGTTGCATTTCTGTGCTCCTTTTACAGCCTGGAGTCTCCTGCGGTTCTCCATCCCAGCTCTGCCCCTGGCTTGGTTTTGTTTCTGTCGGTGCCCAAAATACAGGGTCACACAACTGTTTGTTGCTAAAGATAATGGCAGCTCCCTCATCGCTCCCAGATCTGTGTGGGAATGCATAACCTCCTGCCCGTGGGCTGTGTGATGGCACCATGGGGCTCTGAGACCCGCTGGGCTCTCTGGGTTGGGGGGGTGACACATGTGTTAGTCACGCCTCGAGAGGACACTGTTAGAGCCTGGATGTCAGGCCATAGAGCAGGTGAGAGCCCTCAGTCTGATGCAGATGTTACTGAAGACAGATGGAGCCCAGCTGTGGCCAGGTCTCCCAGGGAGGAGGCCTTCTCTGTCATCTGTTTTGGGATCCCCTCTGGAAGGACACTGAGGCATGTCCAGGGGAGGGAACAGAGCTGGGGAAGAGGCTGGAGAACTCCTGACAGAGCTGGGAGGGCTGAGCCTGGAGCAAAGGAGGCTCAGGGGGGACCTTGTGGCTCTGCAAGTCCCTGCCAGGAGGGGGGAGCCGGGGGGGTCGGGCTCTGCTCCCAGGGAACAGGGACAGGAGCAGAGGGAACGGGCTCAGGTGGGACAGGGGAGGTTCAGATTTAATATTAAGGTAAAATTTCTTCACTGAAAGGGTTGTTAAGCATCAGAACAGGCTTCTTATGGAGGTGGTGGGATCACCAACCCTGGAAATGTTCAAAAAACATGTGGATGTGGCACGTGGGGACATGGGTTAGTGGTGGGCTTGGCAGTGCTGGGTTAACAGTTGGACTCAGCGATCTTGGAGGTCTTTTCCAACCTTATCAATGCCACGATTCTGTGGCACAAAAGTGCTAAAAGCTACACCAGCAAGACAGAACCGCAGCTCTGTGGGAGCTGTTCCCAAACTGTACCTCCAGGCCGAGAGGGTGGCATAGCCCAGCTGGGACTGGGGCAATGGAGCATCTGCTGGTCCTGTTGAAACAGCAGCAAAGTGTTTCATGTGCACTCTAAGATGGGAAGAGAAGAAGAAATGCTGTAAAATTCCCTCACCCCCTGCCTGCAGCGATGATGGAACCTGGATTGCAGGAGCTGGAGACTGGGTAAAAATTGCTGGTTTTTAAGGATGCTGTTAGAATGGATGGAAGCAGCAAGCCCCAAACACTCTGCTGGCTCACAGCATGAAAATATTGCCTGGAGGAGTTGAATTTTGACCACGGTGTTTCCATTTTTAATGTTTCTTCAGGGTGATTTTTTATAGTCAGGTAAGACAAATCAAAATGAATATTTAATGTGAGTGTGTGGGCACAGTGCTGACTTGCAAAAGCCAACTCTACCCCTCAGAACTTTCTGTAGCAGTGTCCAATTAGCAGAAAAAGGCAATAGATAATTTATTAGAGCTGTCTTATGTCTTTGTGATTGCTGCTTTCCACCCTTACACATGGCCAAGAAGTCGTGTTCTGATTGCTGGGAGGGTTTTAATGCCCCTGTGACCAACAGAGGCAGGCTGGCTGTTCTGGTAGATCTCAGGAGTGGCTTTTGGCCCAACTGACCATCCCTTCTGTTTGATGGATAATTGTGAATCTAAAATCTGATTGTGTAGTCTAAAATCACAGACTACTTTGGGTTGGAGGGACCTTAAAGCCCATCCATTCCACTCCCTGCCATGGGCAGGGACACCTTCCACCAGCCCAGGTTGCTCCAAGCCCCGTCCAGCCTGGCCTTGGACACTTCCAGGGATGGGGCAATAACCCCATTGGTGTAGGACAATAACGTGTCAGCTTGGTTAAAATCTTCCCTCACTGGAGATGATTTGCTCAGCTAATTCTGCTCAGTCAGCAGCAAACTCCCTTCTCTGTGGGTACCTCCAGCATTCTACATATTTGCATTCCCACTGCAGCAATGGAAAGCTGTCTCTTAGCAGGAATATTGAGTGGCCATGGAACTAGGCATTGTTCAAAGAGCACATCTGGGCTTAAGTTTTTAAGCCAAGGTTAAGACTTGGGAAGTGTAGCTAAATCGTTCTGAATGACACCAACCCTTTTTTGCCTTTTCATTTGGCAGGTCCCAGGTGTGTTCCACACTAATTACTTCAAAACTCACTTGCTCTCAGCTGTAGACCAGCTGTGCAACAACAGCTCTGAAACGCTCAGGGTTTATCAAATCTGGTCTTTTAAGTCTACAAAACCACATAGTCCACAGAAATGCTTGATAGGAAACAATCAATGAATTCTAATATTAAATGGAATTAAAAAGGAGCTTGCTGATTTGCAGCAAAGAGCTCCTTGCCTTCAAAGCCTTTCTAAATTTTATGGTGGAGAGCAGGAGCTGGATTTTGTAGCTTGAAATTCCTCCCTCTTCTCTTGCTCTTTGTTTCCTCCAGTACTTTCTCCTACCTCAGACCTCATGGGTTGTACTTCATTTGTTGTCATACCCCATTGACAATGCAACACAGTTCATGCTATCTGGTTTTCCACTTAAAGACAAGATTCTAGAATCATCCAGGCTGGAAAAGCCTCNCACCCCTGGGCTCGTGTCCAGCCGCTGTCACAGCACCCCCAGGGCCTTTCCCAGCTTTCCAGCCCCTCTGCCCCAGCCTGGAGCTGCAGGGGTTGGTGTGACCCAAGGCAGGACCCGGCACTGGGCCTGGTTTACCCTCAGCCCGTGGATCCAGGCTGTGCAGATCCCTCTGCAGAGCCTTCCTGCCCTCCAAAGGCCAACACTCCCACCCAGCTTGGTGTTCTCTGTGAACTTACTGACGGTGCACTCAATCCCCTCATCCAGATCATTGATGGAGACATTAAACGGGACTCAGAGCTAATCCATGGGCTCACTTCTCTCCAGTTCCTCTTTGAGACCTTACCCCGTTCTCTGCTTTAAAGAAACACTCAAATTTGGTCCTTTGAAGATGAAATAAGCCATTTTTTAAAGGCACAGTTTGGGCTGTTTCTCCTTGCAATGACCTGAAAATAATTGTCTTTTTATTTCCTGAGACCTTTCCCTTGCTTTTTCCTGAACTATTTCTGAACCCATCACTTTCCACATTGTCGTGATAAAAGAGAGTGTCACAGAGGGAATTAGTAGTACCTGGATTCTTGTATCACAGCTGTAAATCCCAGTCAAATTCCAGCAGAGCTCTTCCCAAAAGTGTGATGTGCTAAGATATTAAATCTGTCAGTGATTCAGAACAATCCCTTCACTGGAGCACATGTGATTGGAAAGCTTCTCCTGGGATTGGATCAAGCAGCTTGAGAAAACACCTTTTGAAATCATCTCCCAGAGGCTCCTTGCTCCCATGTTCTCTGCAGCTGGCTTGGGAAGAAGTAACGGCTAATCCCATGGGAATGTCAGGCTGCCTGTCGACCTGCTCTTACCTCCACACTTCTCTTTACACCAGTGCTTCTCTTCTGCCAAGCACACCTGGCTTTTGCTGCCCCTCAGAGATGAGTCCTCTTTTGTGTTCTCTGCCAGGGAAAATCATCCTTATGGATAGTAGGTTCAGAGCTGGCTTTGGGAAGGCAGGGTGGGGAGGAAAACAGGGGTATATAAAAGGATATAAAGCACTAGAGAGGGTCTAAAGCAAGGATACAAGGATGGAAAAGGGCCTGGAGGGGCCACACAAGGAGTGGCTGAGGGCACTTGGCTTGTTCAGCTGGAGAAGAGGAGACTGAGGTCAGAGCTCAGCGGGGTCTGCAGCTCCTGCCCAGAGGCAGCTCCATCTCTGCCCTGTGTGAGCAGGGACAGCACCCTGGAAGTGCTGGAGCTGTGTCAGGGCAGGGTCAGGTGGGATCTCAGGGAAAGGTCCTTCCCCCAGTGGGTGGTGGGCACTGACCAGGCTCCTCAGGGCAGTGGGCACGGCCCCAAGGCTGCCAGAGCTCCAGGAGGGTTTGGATGACCCTTTGGGGCACAGGGTGGAATTGTTGGGGTGTCTGTGTAGGGCCAGGGGTTGGACTGGATGGTCCCTGTGGGTCTCTCTCAGCTCAGGATACTTTATGCTTCACTCCCACCTGAAGACATAAGGTGGCTGCTCCCAGGGGAGGCTGAGCTGTTAATCCTCCCCTCTTGCTTGTACAGGTCTAAGCTTGAAGGCTGATTCACCAGAAACATCTACTCCCATGGCCTTACTTTCCAAGCAACCTTGCCTTATGGGGTGTCCCACAGTCAGGAATTCAGATTAGCAAGAAGTAAAGGAAGGTTAAACTGTTGGTGTTAGTGTAATAAATTAGTAGTAGT
>VWZF01002326.1:0-18061 GCA_013396755.1 Sclerurus mexicanus | reverse complement strand
GCCTCACCAGTGCTGAGTAGAGGGGAAGAATTGCCTCCCCCAACCTGCTGGCAACATCCCTCCTAACACAGCCCAGGATACCATTTGCCTTCTTTGTGGCAAGGGCATGTTGCTGGGTCACGTTCAACTTGGTGTCCACCAGGACTCCCCATGTACTTTTCTGCAAAGCTACTTTCCAACTGGTAAGCCCCCAGTATGCATACTAGTGCCTGGGGTTATTCTTCCTTGGCTGCAGGATTTTGCACTTCCCCTCATTGAACTGCATAAGATTCCTGTCAGCCCATTTCTCCAGCCTGTCAAGGTTCCTCTGGATGGCAGCATGACCCCTTGGTGTATTGGCTGCTCCTCCTGGTTTTGTGTCATCTGCAAACTTGCTAAGGATACACTCTGCCTCATTGTCCAGATTATTAATGAAGATGTTGAACAGGACTAGACCCAGTATTGACCCCAGGGTACATACTGGCCTCCAACTAGACTTTGTGCTGCTGACCACCACCCTCTTGGCCTGGACATTCAACCAGTTTTCACTCCACCTCACTGTTTGCTTATCCTGCCCATACATACAGCTTCTCTATGAGGATCTTATGAGAGAGAATGTCAAAAGCTCTCCTGAAGTCCAGGTAGACAGTATCCACTGCTCTCCCCTCATCTACTAAGCCAGGTATTTCATCATAGAAGGTTATCAGGTTGGTCAAGCGAGACTTCCCCTTGGTGAATCTATGCTGACTATTCCTTGTAACTTTTCTTGTCCTTCACCCACATGGAAGTGGTTTTCAGAATCAGCTGCTCCATCACCTTCCCCAGGGATCAAGACAAGGCTGATTGGCCTGTAGTTCCCTGTGTCCCCTTTCTTTAAGATACGGGTGACATTTGCTTTCTTTTAGTATTTGGGCACATCTCCCAATTGCCACAGTAATTAAAATATTATTGAGAATGGCCTCATAATGACATCAGCCAGCTCCCTCAGTGCTCATGGGTGCATCCCATCAGGGCCTGTGTTCTTATGTATGTCCAGTTTACTGAAGTATTCCCTGACCTGATCTTCTTCCACCAAGAGTACATCTTTCTTGCTCCAGCCTTTTTTCTGGTCTCTGGGACTTGGGATTTCTGAAGGCTGGTCTTGCCAGTAAAGACTGAGGTAAAGAAAACATTCAGTACCTCAGCCTTTTTCCATGTCCTGTGTCACCAGGCCCCCTGCCCCATTTAGCAGTGGGCCCACATTTTTCCTAGTCTTTCTTAGCAGTTCCCTGAAAAGGCCAAGACTACTCTCCTGAAGTCCAGTGTTGTGATCTTGCTTTTTGCCCCCTTGAACTCTGCCATCTCACAGTCACTGCAGCCAAGGCTGCCTTTGGCCTTCACGTTCCCAATGAGCCTCTCCAGGAACCTCCTTGATTGCTTATGTCCTGATGTGCTGTTCTTCCAGCAGATATCAGGGTGATTAAACTCTCCTTGTAGACATGAGGCTGTCTGTAGCTATGATTTTAGTGTATGAGGTTTCTCTTCTGTTTTGCAGTTAATGTAGTTAGCAGGTAACTGTTTTTCATTAGTTAACAAGTGTTTCTTATTAATGCCTGTTTTTTAATTGTAGAGGAGCTATAAACACCTTATTTTTTTCAGTTGCTGGGTATTTTTCTGATTTGTCCAGATCTTATAATTTGTGTACTTGCAGAATAGAATTGTATATAAATCTGTTTTTATTTTGATCTGAATGTCAGAAATGCTATTTTAAAAGAATGGTTAGGAGCAGCAGAACAGAATTGTACTTTATGTTGGAATTGAAGCAGTAAGTAAACTGAACATAAGTACATATATAAATGGAAGCTTCTGCTTCAGAAAAACAAGTGAAACATTTGATGCTGGAAAAAAGTTCATAGAGGAATTTTCTGTGTTTTTCTTGAGTGTTTTTTTTTGTTGTTTTTTTCTTTTAATCAGTACTTCTAATTAACATCAGTCAAAGGTTATTTAATCTAAATAGTGAATAGAGACTCTTAACCTGTACTTTACCAAGCTTTTATTTTGTTGTATATTTTCTGCCAAAACTTCAATACAGGACTTATACACTTCACCTACTAGCATACCCTCTTGAGAAGCATACTATCATGCCGTATTTCTTCACCTTTTGTTTTCCTTTTTTTTCTTTTTTTTGGTGGAGGAACACTAATTCTACTATTAGATCTCTTCATCATAGGACCACACCTGTTGTTTCAGTCATAAATTCTTAGGATTCCTGTAGTAGTTTTCCCATTTCCCCCATATATCTTCCTTTTTTAAAAAAAACAACCTCCCCCCCCTTGGTATTTATCTTGCTGGTAGGCACAATAAGAGGACAGAGAAAGCATCTTATGTCAACACTGTGTTTGTGTTGCATAGAAGTATTGAAATTAAACAAGAATTCTGTGTTTTTCTGTTCCTCTAGATTATGGCTGGCACCAATAAAATTTTATGGGCTCTTGACAAGTTCCTTCTACTGTTTTATACTTTCAGGCAGGCTTAATTATTTTTTATTTTTATATAAAACACTTGCCTGATGACTGGAATAGGAAAAAAGTTAATTTTTTTTGCATGAGTCTATCTTTAAATTATGTTTTATGTATTTATAAATATACTGTTTGTAGTTGAGGAATGTTATTAGATGACCTGCTTAATGAAACTTGTTACTTGAAGTAGTCTGGGATTATGTCAGTGGGAATAGCTATTAGCAAAGGCTTTGAAAAAAGTACAAGAAAAGGTGAGGTGGATAAACAGAGTATTCCTTTCTGTATAGACAACTTTCCTCCTAATTTCTTCTGTAGAAGCTCAAGAATTTGTCTTGTCTTTTTTAAAATTCTTTTGAAGGTACCTAACAGTGTTGCTTAACTTTAAAAAGGTACACACTGCAAAATGGTTAATATTTATCTTTCTATTATTAATGTATATTGTTGCTAAATAAACTTGTAAACTGCGGTAACATGTGAGGAAAGGTGTAGCCAGCTTTCAAGGGCACTCGTTGTACCCATTCAGTGTTCTGATAAGTTACTTAGAAGTCTGATTGTTGCAACGGTTGGGTTCTAAAGTCATTCTCATCTCAACTTTATTTTAACGACTAATTGGGACCAATTTGACATAGAAACAATTTTTTTTTAATTAAAGATTGGTTGTTTCATTTTGTTAACACTGTAATACTTGTCCATCCTTAAGTGGGATTTGAGTTTATATAAGTATAAAATTTCCTTGGGTTGGAATATATATGTTAATGTTAAGTCTTTTAACTATATGTAATTGTATTTAAAGAAGTTGAGTATGTAACTATATGAAAATATTTTAAATCTTAGTTTGCTGTTAAGGAATCCTGTTATTGGCTCAGCATAGGTGGGTATATGATTTTTCTCTTGTTAATACCTACTTATAGATATTTGGAAAAGGGTTTCTTTAATGAACTTTCCCATGCAGAGTACATTGCTTTATTTTTCTGGGATAGTTTCCAGAAACTGAAGTTAATAATGCACTTAGATTTTGCTAACATTTGATAATCAGATCAGGAGGCTATGATGGTTCTGTGTACTTTGTATAAGCAGTTTTTCTATAAATAATTAAAAAATTAAACATAGAATCATAGAGTTTGAAGGGATCCACAAGGATCATTGAAGTCCAGCTCCTGGCCTGGCACAGAACAGCCCCCCAAGAATCACATTATGTGCCTGAGAGTGTTGTCCAAATGCTTCTTGAACTCTGTCAGGCTTTGTGCTATGACTACTTCCCCAGGGGAGCCTGTTCCAGTGCCCAACCACCCTCTGGGTGAAGAACCTTTCCTAATATCCAACCTAAACCTCCCCTGACACAGCTTTATGCCATACCCTAGGGTCTTATCAGTAGTCCTTTTTATATTGTGATGCCCAAAACTGCACACAGTACTCAAGGTGAGGCCGCACAAGCGCAGAGTGGAGTGGGACAATTGCCTCCCTCAACCAGCTGGCAATGCTGTGCCTGATGCACCCCAGGGCATGGTTGGCCCTCCTGGCTGCCAGGGCACACTGCTGACTCACATTCAACTTGCCATTGACCAGGACCCCCAGGCCCCTTTCTACTGCACTGCTCTCCAATGTCTCCTTCCCCACTCTGTACATATATCCAGGGTTGCCCCCCCCAAGTGCAGAATCCAGCACTTCCCCTTATTGAACTTCATATGGTTGGTGATTGCCCAGCCCTCTAATTTGTTGAGGTCTCTCTGCCCTCAAGGGAGTCGACAGCTCCTCCCAGTTTAGTGTCATCAGCAAACTTAGTATCCCTTTGAGTCCTACATTCAAGTAGTTTGTGAAGATGTTGAAGAGAACTGGGCCTAACAGAGCCCTGCGGAATCCCACTAAGTGACCAGTTGGCAGTCTGATGTAACTTCATTTACTATAACCCTTTGTGCCCAACTCATCAGCCAGTTGCTCAGCCTTTGCATGACGTGTTTATCCAACTGTGTGATGGACATTTTGTCTAGAAGGATACTGTGAGAGATGGTATCAAAACCTTTACTAAAATACAAAACCATTACATCTACTGGCTTCCCTTGAGGTGGGTAACCTCGTCATAAAAGGAAATTAGGTTTGACAAGCAGGACTTTCCCCTCATGAAGTCGTGCTGGCTGTGACCAGTGGCTGCGTTGTCCTTCAGGTGTTTATCAGTGGTCACTAAAGTGAGGTTGACAGGCCTGTAGTTTCCAGGGTCATTCTTCTCGCCCTTCTTGAAAATTGGGACATTTGCCAGCTTCCAGTCAATTGGGACCTCTCCAGATTCCCAAGACATGCGCCTTCCTTTTTTGCCTTATTTCCAAGAGAAGACCCCTGCTTAACCAAGCTGGCCTTCTGCCTTGCCTGCTTGACTTCAGACATTTGGGAATTGCTGCTCCTGTGCCCTTAGGAGGTGATGTTTAAATGTGACCAGCACTGATGGACCCCAGCACCTGCAAAAACATTTTCTATGGGGACTTTACTCATTAGTTCCCTGAGCAGCCTGAAGTTATCCTTCAGGTGTTTTAGGAATCTTCTGGACTTGTGTGTGCCAGCTGTGTGGCAAGTTGAGGTCCCCCTTAAGGACAAGGGCAGTTGATTTGGAGGTGTCCCTTAGTTCTTTGAAGAGTAACTCATTGTTATCATCATCCTTGCTAGGAGGTATATAGTAGACTCCCATGATGACATCCACATTATTTGTTTATCCCTTAATCCTTACCCAGAGGCTCTTAACTGTGCCATTGCCAACTGTAAGCTCTATACATTCTAAGCCCCTCCATTACACGTAATGCCACCCCCTCTGCCTCTTCTACCCTGCCTTTCCCTCCTGAAGAGCCTACCTGTTTTTCTGTAAAATTAGGCATATACATGTTCCCCCATGTGTAGTATCTCCTCAAAATGATATTCTATCTGTGGCTGACTCATTGGATTTTGTTTGATTATTTTACAGGTAACATTTATATATAGAAAGTTTGGTGCAATTTAAGAGGAATCATAAAGCAATTAATTTCTTTTCCATATATCCATCTTTAGTAGAATAAATAACATTGGAGACTTCTCAAGACCCAAACTTAATATTTGCCTAGTCCAGAAGATTAAGGAATGGCTTGCATTGTCTTGTTCAAGCTGCAGCCAGATTTCTTCACCCTTTCTTACAAAGATTTCTGTATTTCCTGATCATTTGTGGAGCAAGGATGTGTTTTGTTATTGTTTCTACTTCTTGGCAGTCTAAGGGATACTGCAGAAGTGTCTTTATCTTTCCAAAACCAGAATGTAAAAACATCTTTAGTAATCATCTTATTCTGTATTCAAGTCTCGAAACAGTGTTTTATTTATACCCATACACATATAATTAATAGAATCATGAGATTGCAAGTCATTCAAAACAAGCATTATGAGTTGGATAGTTTGCATCCTAATTGTTAAACACACATTTCTTTTCTTAGTTCTTAATGCAGTTTTTTTACATCACACTGTTGAATTTAGTGTGTATATGGGTCATACTCTATAGGCAATTCCCACTTGTTCCTATTGCAGGTGTGAAACATTGGGCATCCATTGATTTAGGCATTGTTTCTATCTTGGATTTTAGTGTATAAAGCTCTAAATTTCAGACTTTTCTCATTAGAGCAGCAGTTCTTCACTGATGAGATGTACTTCACTAGTGAGGCATTCTAGCATCAAAGATTAGGTGAGAGTGGAGCACAAAATAAAAACCAAAACCTGTGCTTGGTTAGTTTGGGCTCTAATCTGGAGCTGTGCTGCTGACTGGGAGGTGAAAACAAAGATTGGTATGAAGTAAGGTTCAGCACTAGTAGAGAGAGGGACTCTCTATATCAGTCCCTTGGAACACCAGTGTTGCTTCCAATGACCAAAGCTGACTGAGTGGGTAGAATAGTAAAATAGAGAAAGTCCAAGAAGGCTGGAGGTAGGAGAGGATGAAGTACAAGGAGAAAGTCAAGGAAACATTGATGCTTTTAACAAAATTAATGGCAGACAAGGCAAATAACACTTTAGAAATTCTTAACTCTTGCCAACCAAAATCTGGTGATTTGCACAACAGTGTTAATATTGTTTCCTAGTTTAAACAGAAAAAGGCATATCTTTGACCTGAGGGCACAAGAATGAAGCATGTAAAAATGAGATGCTTCTTGCTTAGAGCTTTAATGAATTCCAGAATTTGTTTCCTAAGTTGAGCTTTCAGTAAGAAAATGTTAGTTGCTTCAAGAACCTGTTTAGCTAAATTTCATCTATTTATTGAAGGCTTTTTTTTTGGGAGGGGGAGGAGGGGCAAAAGGCAATCAATGTGTTGGGTTTTTTGTTGTTTTGTAGGTTTTTTTTTTTAGTAAATATATTTATATATCAGATAGGATTAGAAGAAAACTTTTGACTTTTAAAGCTTGATCTTATGCTGTTACATTTCTGTCTGTTTTAAAGCTTATTACACTGTTTGTCCTCACAGTACTTGAAACTTTTAAAACCTTGCTTTAATAAAGTTATTAAAATGTATTATCTTTTGAATGTGCACTTATTTCACCTTCTGTCCTTTTTTGCTCTTTTTAATAAGATTTACTGAGGTTTTTGGTTCATCTGCTTTGTGAAAGTCCATAGTTTGTATATGCTCTGAAAGTATTTTAATGGCTGTTATTGGTAATGTGTACAACTCTCACAGGTTTTTCAGTCAGGAAGTTTTGTAAAGTGGAGAACTGCAAACACCCAGTGAAAAATTGGTAACTAACAAGACAGAGGAGGGCACTAAATTTAATAAAATATGAGTGAAACTTACCTTAAGTTAATCTTTATGAATAACGTGCATAAAGGAAATAATGCAGCCGTGCATGATATCTGCATAAATCTAACAAAGATTGGACAAGGTGTTAAAAGGCATAGTTTGGATATAAAATTATGATGCTAAGAATGCAATGAACAGTTTAGCCTGAGAGAATCTAGAAAGGCTAATATGAAGCTTGAATGGTTAAATATGAACATCAACTTTTCAGCTATTATCAGGGATGGAAAGCAGAATAAACAAGAAAGCAATGAGAATGCAGGATGCCTTTATTGTTTTCTTACATCTTCATGAAACTGTTATTGTGATTTCTCTGTGCCACTTGAAATGGAGGATTTTTCCTGGTTCAAGGTAACAGTATCTCTGCTCCTAATGGGAATAAAACTTGCATAGCCTCAAGAAATGATAATAAGATTCTGTAATGTTTTGAAAGGTATGAAGGTGGTGGTTGTGAATTTATAGGTAGGGAGCTTTGACTGTGTCTCATAGAAGTTCTCCATTCTTCTTTTGGATTTTGTTGAAGCAGTCAGGTATGGCTAAGGAAAGTGAAATAGGTTTGGCGTTTGATGATGGATTTTTCTACTCACTATAACTTGTTTTTTAGACTGAAACAGGGAGATTTCCGACAGTTATCAACATCTTCATTTCTACCAAGTTGCTGAAAAACATTTCCACTCCCTTCCAGTCCTTACTTCCTGGGCTACTGTGTTCCTAATTTAAAATTGCAGCATACTGTAAAAGAAAAATGCTTTAGTGGGACAATAAAGCCTCGGAATATTTAACTTTTAAATATGTACAAAGGAAATATGTAAATAAAGTGGATCTTGTGAGTTAAGTGATAATTAGTGGCTGTCTTGGCGATCACAAAGAGATCAAGTTAAACATCTCTGTTGACAAGAGGAAAAGTGCCTGCAAAACTTCAATTCTGGATATGAGGAGAGCAGACTTCAGGCTGCTCAGGGAACTAATGAGTGAGGTCCCCATGGAAAATGTTTTTGCAGGTGCTGGGGTCCATCAGTGCTGGTCACTTTTTAAGCATCACCTCCTAAGGGCACAGAAGCAGGCAATTCCCAAATGTCTGAAGTCAAGCAGGCAAAGGCAGAAGGCCGGCTTGGTTGAGCAGGGGTCTTCTCTTGGAAATAAGGCAAAAAAGGAAGGTGTATGTCCAGTGGAAGCAAGGCCAAGTGACATGGGAAGAATTCAGAGATGCTGCTTGCTACTGTAGGGAGAAAATTCATGTGGCCAAAGCTCAACTGGAGTTGAAGCTGCCAGAAATGTAGGGGACAATAAAAACAGTTTTTTCAAATATATTAATGGCAAAAGGCAGTGTAGAAATAACATTGGCTTGTTACAGGATGAGGATGGTTGCCTCACAAACAGAGACAGAGACAAGGCAGAGATGTTTAATGCTTTCTTTGCCTCTGTCTTCAACACGGATGATGGACCAAGGGGGTGTCAGTGCCCTGAGCTGGAGAACCATGACTGCGAGAATGATCAACTTCCAGTCAACGCTGAACTTGTATGGGATCTGCTCCCCCAGCTGGAACCCTATAAGTCTATGGGGCCTGATGTGATTCATCCCAGAATCCTCAAAGAGCTGGCTGATGTCATCACAAAACCTCTCTTGATGATTTTTGGGAGGTCTTGGGAAGCTGGAGAGGTCCCAATTGACTGGAAGCTGGTGAATGTTGTCCCAGCTTTCAAGAAGGGCAAGAAGGAGGACCCCAGAAACTACACACCTGTCAGTTTCACTTCAGTGCCCTGTAAAATCATGGAAAAGATTATTCTGGAAAGTATTGAAAAACACCTGAAGGACAATGCAGTTATTGGTCACAGCCAGCACAGCTTCATGAGGGGAAAGTCCTGTTTGTTGAGCTTGATTTCCTTCTGTGATGGTAACCTACCTAGTTGATCTAGGAAAGACAGTAGATGTAATCATTTTGGATTTCAGTAAAGCTTTCTATACTGTGTCTCACAGTATCTTTCAGGACAAAATGTCTAGCATACAGCTGGATCACCATGTTACATGGTAGGTGAGCAATTGGCTCACAGGTTGGGTGCAAAGGGTTATAGTGAATGGGGTAACATCAGGCTGGTGTCTGGTCAGTAGTGGAGTTCCACAGGGCTCCATCCTCAGCCCAGTTCTCTTCAATATGTTCATTAGCAATTTGGATGCAGGACTCAAAGAAATACTAAGTTTGCTGATAACACTAAATTCAGAGGAGCTATTGACTCCCTTGAGGGCAGAGAGGCCCTGCAGAGAGACCTTGACAAATTAGGGAGATGGACAATCACCAACCATATGAAGTTTAACAAGGGCAAGTGCTGGATTCTGCACCTGGGATGGAGCAACCCGGGTTGTATGTATAGACTAGGGAATGAGAGGCTGGAGAACAGTGCCTGGGGGATCCTGGTTGATGGCAAGTTGAATATGAGTCAGCAGTGTGCCCTGGCAGCCAGGAGGGTCAACCGTGTCCTGGCATGCATCAGGCACAGCATTGCCAGCCAATCATAGGAGGTAATTGTCCTGCTGTACTCTGCACTAGTGCGGCCTCACAGTGAGTAGTGTGTGCAGTTTTGGTCACCACAGTATAAAAATGGCATTAAGCTATTAGAGGGCCATTAGGATTGTGGAGGGTCAGGAGGGGAAGCCTTATGAGAAGTGGCTGAGTGTTCCAGGGAGAATAGGGGTCCGAAAGGGATGTGGAAGCTGAAACTGAGACAGCGCTGAAAACTGAACCCAAACAGTAGTTTTATTACCAAAAGTGGCCAAGTAAACAGGAAAAAGAACCCAAGAGAGAGAGAAAAGAGAAAATAAGCACCCAAGTATAAACACCCAAATTGCCCAGGTGTTTCCCACGGAGTTGTCTCACCGACCCCTGGAATGCCCAGACTTCCCTAGCAGTGGCTGCGTCCTCAAGGGTCAGCTGGANCGGACCAAAAATACCCACATGGAATTCTACCCGAATACACTGAGGCCACTTAGTTTGTTCAGCCTGGAGAAGAGGAGACTGAGGGGAGACCTCGTTGTGTTCTTCAGTATCTTCACAAAGGGAAAACAGAGGGGCAGGTACTGGTCTCTTCACTCTTGTGACCTGTGACAGGACTTGAGGAAACAGCATGAAGCTTAGTTGGGAGGTTTAGGTCAGGTATCAGAAAAAGGTTTTTCACCCAGAGGGTGGTTGGGCACTAGAACAGGCTCCTCAGGGAAGTGGTCACAGCACCAAGTCTGATAGAGTTCAAGAATTGTTTGGACAACTCTCTCAGGCACATGGTGTGATTCTTGGGGTATCCTGCACAGGGCCATGAGTTGGACTCTATGATCCTGATGGGTGTCTTCCAACTCAGCATATTCTATGATTCTATGAACTGTCGCCAGTTAAAACTTGAGAACTTAATGTTGAAAATACAAAAGTGTTCCTAGTTAGGACTAGGCATGAAAATAAGGGGTGACTAGAAATTATAGTCTTGTCCTTGGCAGTGGAGAAAGTTATAAATCTTAGTAATAGCAAGTTAATCTTCGAAATGAGTATATTTGGTAATAGTCCTGGCCAGTGGGGCAGCTTTCATTTTATGAATAGCTAAGTAAGACACCATTTTGCATGTCTTTGGGGGAAAATTATATTTAGTGTGAAGCTGTGTTAAGCATTGCTTCTAACTGAATGCATTAAGCATTTGGCAGTTGGAACAGCATCAAATTTAAGTTATTGATCTTGACCTATAAAATTCTAAATAGTATAGAGCCATCTAAAGTTGTCCTGGATCTGTCTGGCCTTGAGTTAACTTTCTTCATAGTAGCCCCTGTGGTGCTTTGCTTTTGATTTGTGGCTAAAAGTGTTGATAACACACAGATATCTTGACCATTGCTGAACAGTGTGTGCACAGTGTCAAGACTTTCTCCATTTCTCACTGTTCCCCCTGCCCTCCAGCAAGTAGGCTAGAGGTGGGCAAGAAGTTGAGAGTAGAGACAGCCAGGACAGCTGACTGAAATTTGCCAAAGGAATTCTGTACCATATCATGTCATGCTCAGCAATAAAAAAATAAAAAAAAAGAAAACAAAAAGAGGTGTGTGTGTGTGTCTTCCAAGATAGCCATTGCTTAGAGACTGGCTGGATGTCGGTCTGCTTGTGGGAGGTAGAGAATGATTGACTTTGCATTGCTTCTGGGTTTTTTCCTGTTTCCCCCAGCCCTTCTTATTTTTCCTTCACTTATTAAACTTTTTGTCAACACATGAATTTTCTTGCTTTTGTTCTTCCTATTCTCTACCCTGTTCTGCTGGGAGTTGGGAGGAGTGAGCAAGCCGCTGTATGTGTGGTTAGATGCTGGCTGGGGTCAACCCACCATAGACCGGATCTTTTTAACCTTGCCTCAAGTGCAAAACAGTGTACAGACAATTCTTGTTTAACTTGTTTTAATCAGGATGAGGAGATGCAAAGGAGAGCGCTATACTAACAAGACTGCAGCTTTGCCAATGAAAAGAATGTTGACACTGGTACTGCTTCTGCTGGTATATGTGATCTGTATAATTCTGATGGAAGTGAAAGTTGGCTTTGAGAACTTCTATTTCATAGAAAAAATGTTTCTGGCAAAATTTTTATTAACAGCTAAACTGCTGTTTTGGTTCTTTTTTTTTACTCTAAACTTTGCAATTTTTCATTTTTTTCTTGTGTATGTTAAGCCAAAGGATCACTTTCATATCACTTCTGAAATGTTTTTGATTTTTTTTTTTTGCAATTCTTGAAAGACGTGTGAATTGGTAGAATCAATAGGTGAACGGTCTGAAATAGTTGATAATTTAAATAGTATAAAACATTAGCTGTATAAAAGTTTGCCCTTATAAAAGGTTTTGAGAGCAACATTTGGTTTTGCTTCAATTACTCCCTCCACTGCTGCCTCCCCCCTCCATTTGATTGTTTGGGGTAGAAAGAGGTCAAAATTGAGTTAAGGGTAAGAAATGTTTTAAAGAGTTTAACCTTTGACTTAAACTGAAGTATTCTTTTGTTATATTATGAAGTCTCTGAGTTACTTTTAATAGGCTGCATGTTGGGTTTGGAGAAGACTTCTGACTAAAATATAGTCTGGTGTGACTGCTGTCATTTTGTTTAGGTACAGATTTTGGTACTGTGATCTGTGTTTGTCATTTGAGAAACAGATTATAGCCTGAATTGAAGCCTGAGAAGGCTTAAAATGCAACAGCCTCAGTCAGATCAGTTCCCTCTGGTTCTACTCATTTACTGAAAATGTACAAATTGGGGAGGAAAGAAAAAGATGATTACAGAGAGCCTTTGTTCTCTTTGGATGGTTCAGAGTGCTTTTCTCCAGTGTGAGTAATTTTGGGAATGGGGTTATCTGAATCTGTGAAGCTTTACAAATTTTGTGCATTGGAAATAAGTAATTTGAGAGAGGCTACACATGTAAATATCTGATAACATTATTTGAAACAAAGGTTTGGAATCTTATCAGTTTCAACTGAGAACTTTCATTAGTTTCATAGCTCTGTTCTGTGAGAATAAACAGAAGCCTTAAATTTTAAGGACACGCATTGTTACATGTTTTTTAGGTGGTATCATGGAAAACTTGACCGAACAATTGCAGAAGAACGTCTTCGACAAGCTGGAAAACCTGGAAGTTACCTTATTCGAGAGAGTGATCGGAGACCAGGTTCATTTGTGCTTTCATTCCTTAGTAAAACAAGTGTCAATCATTTTAGGTGAGAAGTAAAGGTTTTCTTTTAAAATACTGTGACTTGTTTATTTGTGGATTTGGCACTTAGTATGGTGTAGAAAACAATTGTATTATAAATGGAATATCTTTTCTTTTTATCCATATATGGTATAGCTCTTTACTAGGGTTTAATTGTTTTAAGCCATGCTACAAAAATTCCTTTTACAGGCTGAAGAATGAAAATGTGAGGAAAACAGCATCAACAGGATAGAAAAGCTTGTCTAAAGCCATTGTGACTAAATTTACAGTAACATGCAGACTTCTTAGTAGTAATCAGATTGTTTTGAGTCTGTTCTTCAGTTATTGCAGCTTACAGGACATACTTTAATGTCAAAGTCATAGCAAATCTGGGTGTTCATAAGAAAGATACAAAAAGGAGAAACAAAGAGGTTATATATTTAATAATATGAGGATTTGCTGGAATCAGCTTTCAGTCTATGTCAGAATTAGTTGTTCTAAATACAAGTATCCATTTATCTGAAATTGTAACTGAGGTTATTTTACCATTAGTAGGTTCTATACATTAATTTAGTCTCATTCAGTGTAAATGACATGTTCTGGGAAGTGCTTGAATGTAAGTCAGCAAGTAGTGTGCTGCAGAGTAATATTCTTCACAAAATAGGATATCAAGTGCATCTTTGGCACTAGAAAAAACTTTTGTCAGCTATCTAGATAACAAAAAATAAACAGAAAGCAAATTTACTTCCAAAGTGAACAAATAGTATGCTCATGTTTGTATCATGTTGTCTGAGCTAACAATTCATGCTTCTCAGCTATACTGATTCTTTTTAGGGAACTGATTACTATGTAACAGTAGTAGAAAATGAAATTATGTTATAATACTTGTTTTTAAAAGTGTTTTTTTAGACTCCTATTTTTAATAACTTCTGTTTATTGTAGCCAATATCAGGTGCTGAATGTTGATTTGTGTCCACCATAAAGTTGTTTCTGTCATCTCAGATAGAAAATGGGAAACCATTAAATGCTACTTTCTAAGAAAGGGATCCTTATAATATTTTCAAATCTTAAAGAATCTTTTCTTTTTGGATACATTAAATATGCAAAGAGATAAGTATTTGAAGGAAACTAATTTGTTTGCTGATACTGCTCTTCATAGTACAGATATGCTTTTGGTTTCCCTTGTTGACTGCAGACTGTGTATGTTTTTGTTATTAGAAGGGCAGATGCTATACTCAAACATTTTTTCCAGACTCAAGAATAGCAGTCTTCAAGTTATTTCAGTCAAATATAGGGATGTGCCCACTGGGTCCCACAGACCGGAAGTGTCACTTCCACCACAGCTTGTTCTCTGCCAAAAATGGGTGAAATTTTCATTGCTCAACAATCTCACTGGTATTTGTTTCTTAAAAGTGATATTTTTCAGGTTAAACTTTCCTTAAATATTTCTGTTTGAATAAAATATCAATATTTTAGGTGAAAGTTCTCCAAATCCCCCTCCCCCAAGTTGGATATGGGCATATGTTCATGTAGCATATGACTGACAGATAGCGTATGAGTCCATCAAAACTAAATTCTTTTTTGCTGTAGTAGTATTTTTTTGGTGAGTTGCTGAGTGATATAAAATATTGGGGAGGAAAATCTTTATTTTCACCCTGACCTTCAGAATTTTCTGTGATTACAGAACTCTTTGTATTTACTAGTCCTGTGTGTTCTGAAAAAAGGTTTAGTTTCAAATTGGTCTGTTTTTTCCCAAGTAGCAAGTAACAGGATGAGGGGAAAAGGCCTCAAATTGTGCCAGGGGAGGTTTAGATTGGATATAAGGAAAAATTTCTTCACTGAAAGGGTAGCCAAGCATTGGAATAGGTTGCCCAGGGAGGTGGTTGAGTCACCATCCCTGTAGGTATTTAAAAGACATGTACATGTGGTCCTTAGGGACATGGTTTAGTGGTGGATTTAGTAGTGCTGGGTTAATGGTTGGACTATTAAAGTCCCATTATCTTAAAAACCCTCATTATATTAAAGGTTTTTTCCAAGCTGATTTTATGATCCTAAAAATGATCATTTTGACTCTGCAACAAAGAGTTCTGATGGAAAGTATGATGTTTTTCCCATTTACTACATAATTTATTGGAAACTGTTTTTAGCATTCTGCAAGTTTCATAAAACTGATAATTTCACAATTTTTACAAAAAAAATATAGTCTTTAAGTAGATCATATGTCTTGTTCATTTTTTTTCTTATGTGTAACTAAAGGAATAGTTCAATCCCTCTGTCAGTATTTTCTCCCTTCTCCAAGTTGCCTTTCCAGGTAGCTCTTAACATTTTTAAAGAGTGAGTTTGTAATATTGCGGTTTGAATATAGACAGCCTGCTTTAAAAACTCAACTTCATCCTAATTTCCTTTAAAAAACAAAAAATTACAAACCCAAACCACCCCAAAGGTTTGTACCAAAAGATCTTCTGTCAAGCTTCTATTTCTTTATTAACAGGATTATTGCCATGTGTGGAGATTATTACATTGGTGGACGTCGCTTTGCTTCACTCTCGGACCTAATTGGTTATTACAGTCATGTGTCTTGTTTGCTGAAGGGAGAAAAACTATTATTTCCAGTAGCACCTCCAGAGGCAAGTAGTAAAATTTTAAAACGTCATTTACTTAAATATTGATATCATTAATCTTGCATTCAATATTCATAGTTTTCTATGAAAAAAGCGTTGTAGATGGCTTCTCCTAGTTTTAGACCTGTCTCAGCATATGGTGAAGTATAAAGAATATATAAACATGGTTTTACTGAAATACACGTCCTTGAAATAACCAGTTCTGAAAGCTGTGCTTCTTTCAAGTGACTATCCTTAAGACCGTATCAGTAATTATCAGTAATGCCCCTCCCCTCATAAAGATGTTTCTGAATGTTAAACTTCATAAATTTCCACTAAGAGGAAGAAAGTTCTAAAGTACTCTTTCATGGGAATTACATTGTTGGTAATTTGATTTTTGGAGATAATGCGACTGATAATGTTAGAATGCTAGAACCAAAATGAGGGCTTTTGTAGGTAACTTTAGGAATTGAGCATTTCCAGCTCTTATTATTTTTGACCCTTTGAAAACTTAAAACTAGCAAAGGGATACAAATTGCTATTACCAGTCTTTTGCCTCAGAATAGCATAATGTTGGGGAGAGGAAGTCTACACTAGAAAGGGAAAATTAATATCTTTGAACTCTTCTCTAAAATTGTAGCCTGTGGAGGATAGAAGGAGAGTTCGAGCAATTCTACCTTACACCAAAGTGCCAGAAACTGATGAAATAAGGTATGTTTTAATAATAGGTGGAAGCACATGTGAAATTCTTGGAGTATTTATAAATCCTAATGATTTAGGTATATGTTCACTATGCAAATACTTTCCAATTGCATCTTAGACTTAACACTCTGGGAGGTTAAAGGTATGACTGCCTTTTTTTTTTTTCCGTATGATATATGTTATGTGGAAAGGATGCAAACCCAACAATCCTATATCTAATGGAAGAACATATACTAGTTGCTTGAAATTAATACTGCTTTCCTGAGATGCATGGTAAAATAGTCTGTTCACAGCAAAACTGGGACAAAGTACACTGTTTTAGGTCAAATTAACATATTATACTCTTGTAATGTATTCTTGAAGATGTTATGTATTTTAGGGAATCTTGACTTAATTTTAATGTCATAATATTTAGAAAGCTTGAAGCATTTCAGGGTTAATTTCAACTAGTCTTTCACACAATAACTTGTGAACTTCTTTGTAATAAAACTGATATGGGATAGCCTTGCTGTTTATTGTACATTAAGATTTAGGTTCATTAGTAGCTGAATTCATTCTAAGTATTTTCATTAGGCTATTTTTATTGCTGTTTTCTTTGTGCTCAAGTTAATGCATTTTTTGTTACTCTGTCACAAATGAATTATTAAGAGGAGTCATCATTGTGGGGTTAACTAAAAGGGTTTTATTAATGATTAAACAATTATTAAATGGTAATTAATACTGTTCACTCAGAGTGGGTGCACCTGTCACACCTTCTCAAATAAGAGATGTTCAGTAGAAAATTGTTGTCTAATTTTGGATTGAACTAATAGTTGATGAGCTTCAGTACCATGTAGCTATTGCCTGTATCCCTAATACATCATTTGACTTGATTGAGAAGTCCCCCTGTGCTCCAGTGAAAGGTTTTCATATGACCTGATGTCATGGTTTAACCCCAGCCAGCAACTAAGCACCAACAGACACTGGGGCAGTAATTTTCCTGGATGGATGCCTTTTGGCTGATATTTTTTCTTGCAGTTCCTGTACTTGAGCTTCTAGTATCCAGGTAGGTTCACCATCCCCCTTCCTTATGTCCTCACCCTGGTTGCACAGATAAAACCACAGGGTGGCATGTGGAGTGAGTCACTGGTAACCCTCTCCCCTGAACACAAAAATGCTGACTCTTAATAGCCAAGATGTTGGTTAGTATGGGTGAAGATGACTTGTCCTCCTTTAATTGCTGGGACAATTGTTGGGACAGTTTTTCCACAGCCGAGACACAGGGAGGAAGCAAGATTCTATTTGAATTCTCAAGTTGGCTGACCAGTCCAACCGCAGTTGGTGCTTTTGTGTCTCTCCAGCTCATTACTGCTGGGGTGTTGGTGTACAATGTCAGTGCACTTCATACAAACTTTCACCACGTGGACCATGTGCATGGGATTTCACTTGGCTCTTTGGATATGTGGTGTTCATCCAGGTTGCTATAGATCACCTCCACCATGACTAATTCCCTCAGATACTGGATACCTCCCTCAGTGGTGGTCCACTTGCTTTGTGAATTTGCAAGTCCTTCCTTGAAGGGATATTTGTTCTTCACACTCAGTGGAAGTTGCTTGCTAAGACAGAGGATTCCTGGCCTTTTTACAACAAGGGATCCCAGCTGCTGGGTTTCCTTACCCTCTAATTCCTGATTATTGGCTCCAATATCCCAGCATCAGAGTAACCAGCTGATAATTTGTTCACTTGGTTTACAGCTTTGCTTAGGGATAGAGATTGTGTGGTTTCTGTCTCATAATTTCATTCTTTCCCTTCCTGTTCTTGTGACTGCTCTGCTG
>VWZF01002325.1:827174-891150 GCA_013396755.1 Sclerurus mexicanus | reverse complement strand
CCCCCCTGTCCTCCTCCTGGGGAGGTCCGGTCCCCTCGGCCGCCCCGGCCGGGCTGCGCGAGTCCCGCCGGCGGCTCCAGCCGCCCGTGTCCCCCTGCTCCTCCTTCACCTTCACGGGCACGGCAGCGCAGGGGTGCTCGCCCCCCACGAACACGGGTTTGCGGTCCTCGGCGTCCGAATCGGGGCTGTGGGGCGCCCGGCGCCCCGGCACGGCCGTCCCACCGCTCTGCTCCGCGTCCGTGTCGTTGTCCTGCGCACCCTCCACCAGCATCTCCCGGCGCATCCGTGACCTGCCGGGACACAACCGCGAAGGGTCGGCAACCTCCACCCATCGCCTCGTGTCACCGGCACTGCTTGTCTTGAAAGAGCATCTCCAGCCAGAAAAGTGGGACGTGTCCACCTACGATGCTGCCTGTGGATGAAGCCTGTGCTTCTCCCCAGGGCCAGGCTGCTGTGGGGATGGATCCTGTGCTCCAGGAGCGTCCACGAGACTTTCCCCCACCCACTGTGGAGCTCCCGCTCCGGGGGGAGCAGGTGGGCATGAGCATGGAAACCTCTTTAGATGCTCAACATGACTCAAGGTGGTCAAACACTCTTGACCACCCACCAGCCAGGGCACACACAGCATTTCAGCTGCAATCCTGCACCTGTGGACCTCCAGTGACCACGTGTGGGTCTGCACCTCCCATCTAGGGAAGAGGGGCTGGGAAGGCTGGAAGAGGAGCAGCGGCACCACCTTGGTGGAGCAGCCACCGTTACATGACCAAAGCCCAAGAGTGCTGTACCTGTAGTTGTGGAACCAGTTGATGACAGTGTTGGTCTTCAGGTTGAGCTGGAAGGAGAGCAGCTCGATGGTCTGCTGGGAGGGGTAGGGCTCCAGCTGGTAGGCTTTCTTCAGAGCCTCCTTCTCCTCCGGGGCCAGCACCACCCGCGGCTTCTTGATCTGGAGGAGGCTGAGGTCCTGCGGTGGCACGCTGGGGCTGGCGCACTCGGAGCGGGCGCTGGGGGACTCGCTGTCCGAGCCGGCGCTCATCAGCCCGTACCGGCGCTTCAGGTAGGCTGCAGGAGAGGACACCCAGCTGCGCGCCGCTCGCCCCCCAGCCCGGGACCCCCAGCCTGGGGACCCCTGCCCGGCCGACACCGCGACTCCGGGGAGGCTGTGCCACCCCGACCCTCACCTTTCTTCTCCAGCTTCTTCATGTCGCGCAGCTTCTCCACGTTGTGGGGGTCGTTGAGCCAGAGCTGCATGCGGACGAAGGGCTCCCTCCCCTTCAGGCTCAGCTTGTGCCACGGCTTGGGCCTGGAGAGGAGATCGGACACCGAGCCCTGCGTCAGGCCCAGGATGCTCTCCCCAAACAGCCGCTGGCCTGGCGGAGGAGAAGCAGAGGTGGTTAGAGGGGGTAGAGCAGCGGGACGGGCGCTACAGTCTCCCCATGGAGTGGGTACGTGCCGCTTTTCAGCCAGCATCCCCCCGGAATCCCCTCGAGAGAGCCATGGGGGGCTTGCAGCTATGGGAACTGGGGTGCTGGATCCGTGCAGCCTCACCAGCAGCCCCCAAAAACCCAGGTGGAGGGATGGTCCGCACCTAAATTGTTGTCCGTCAAGACCTCCTTGACCTTCTTGGTGATGGAGTAGGTGTCCAGCTCGGGGGACATGGCGACGATCTCCTGGATGCCCACGGGTCCCTGGCTGTTGGCATACGTCTTCCCACCCAGCGTGGGCGTGGACCGGCTCTCGGGCTGCTGGTTTTCCTTGCTGCTCTCCAAGGCCAGGGTGAGGGGCTCCGGGCAGCCCTTGTCGTGCTCGGCGGGGCTGGGGGGCGGCGAGGGGGATGGCTGGGGCTCCGCCGGGCTGGCTGTGTGACACCGGGGACAGGGGTCAGGGGACAGCGGGAGGAGACAGCACAGGGACCCGGCAGGAGCAGGGAGGTTATTTTGGGGGATGCCCGTAGCTTTGCCCTCCCTCTCTGGTGGCTGCAGCAAAGCAGGAGGTGCCAGTGGAATACTTAAAAAGAACACCACTCATATAAAAATATTCATTACTGTTTTATGCCAGGCACAAAGGCAAAGGTTTTGGATGTAGGTTCCCTTTTTTTTGTTTTAAGTTTAAGACGTTTTAAATTAAGGAGGTTGGGGATGAAAGGGGCTTCCCAGGATCAGAGTGTGCGTGCAGGGAAAGCTCTTCCCAGAGCTGGGGTGGGAGCAGGGCAAACTGGAATGCAGGAGGTGGACACGGAGGTGGGGACACTGATGGCACACGGGGACAGCAATGTCACTTACCCTGGGATGGTGTGGGCTGCTGGCTGATGCCCTGGCCCAGCTGGTCGGTCAGCCAGAGCTGCATGCGGATGAAGGGCTCCCGACCCTTCTGTGTCAGCTTGCTCCACGGCTTGGGCCGCGACAGCATGTCACTCACGCTGCCCTGGGACAGTCCCAGCACCTAGGGCACCACGCACGTGTCACCCACCAAAGGTGGGCTGAACTCCTCCCCGTGCTGGGATGCTGCTCCATGTAAGGGGAGAGGAATCAGGCTGTCACCCTCTGCCACCCACAGCCACCTTCTGCCCCACGGCACGTCTGGACCCCTTGCCCCCAGCCGCAGATGTTGATGGTGGGATACCCAGTGGGCTGGGAGGATGCTCCCAGCAGGGCTCTGCACAGGGGACTGGGCATTCCTGGTGGGAAGTGCCACCAACCAGTTAGTGTTGATCACTGGGAGATCATTTGGGGTTGGGTCAGACCCTGAGGATGCAACATCCTCCCAGGGGAAACCCAGGAGGGAGAGGGGGAACTCTGAAAGGACCCCTGGGCTCTGGATTGTGGAGGGGACCCCAGCCCTCCCCCACTCTCCAGGCCGGTACCTTCTCCCCGAAGATCCTCTGGCAGATTCCATTCTTGGCCAACTTCTCCTTGACCTGCCGGGTCAGCTCCAGCGTGTCCACCTCCCTGTACATGTACATCTCGTACTGCTCCGGCGTCAGCGGTGGCACTGTGGGCTTCAGGGTGCGCGGCACGTACGTGGGATAGTAGGAGAGGCGCCCACCAGCCGCCGGCTCCACGCCAGCTCCCTCCGCCTTCATCTCCGCCAGCCGGTGCGGCTCCTCGTCCGCCGGCGGCAGCTCGTCCTCGTTGGGGCCGCCCTCGCCGGGCTCGCCCCGTGGCCAGCCCCGGCCGTTGGCCATGCTGGAGTAGCTCGAGGAGGAGGAGGAGAGCGAAGGCGACACGGAGGTGTAGGGCCGGCTGAGCAGGCTCCGCTCCGACGCCCAGTGCTGGTCGAAGTAGGACCCGGCGTCGCCGATCTCCGACTTCACCTTCCGGATGATGCTCTGGACGAAGGCGGCGGGAGAGAGGACGGCCAGGGGCGTCTGCGGTGGGCCGGGGCTGGCCCCGCTGCCCTCCTCCTGCTTCACGTAGGCGGGGGCCACGTTCTGGCTGACTGTGGCCAGCGTTGAGCGCTCGGCGTGCGCCGCGTCCGCGGGGCGCCCGCTGCCCCCCGACTCCACGTCCAGCAGCGCCTGCTGCTGCGCCTGCATCTCCCGCCGCGCCTGCTCCAGGATGCTCTTGATGGCGTCCTCCGAGCTGCTGCCGCCCGCCCCGTTGGCCACAGCCTGAGATGCCGACGGCGTTTTGGGCTCCCCTGCGGAGGGAAGAAGCGAGGGCAGCCCCAGGGAGCAGCACGAAGGGCGGCAGGGAAAGGGATTTATCCCAGTCCGGTTGGGATGCGGGCACAGAGCTGGACCAGCAGGACCCGCGGAGCTCCATCACCCCGACTCAAAGCCAGCCTCTTTTTTGATGATCGCAAAATAAATCCCATTACTAACGACGCGAGAGACAAACATGTTTGTTTTTCCTGTCTGTTTTGCCACCGTTCCCGTCTAATTCAATTCTGCGGGATTCTGCTTTCTCAGCAGACTACCTGTTTTAATGTATTTCATTTCTTGTAATTGACTGCGAGCGCAGCTGCTTTAATGATTCCTTGTGCCAGATGGATCGTGCATCCTCATTTAATCATCTGTTTTGGGGCAGGGGGAGGAAAAGTGCATCCAAAGTTTCTGAAAGCCCAGATCTGGATGCTGCTGCACCCGGGCTCTTCCATCCCTGATGCTATTTATCTCTTTCCACAATGCCCAAAATATTGTGGGTGAACGTTCCCTAAAAAGCCCATTTTTGGGGTGGGACCCGCAGCCACACAGCACCCAAGGGCTCGGTCACCCCCGAGGCCACCCCATGCCAGCACCTACCTCCCTTCTGCGACTCGATCTCCTTCTTCGCCTGCTCCAGGATGCTTTTGATGGCGTCGTCGGAGCCGGTCTCCGGTGTCCTGATCCGCGGCGTGATGCTACCTGATCAAAGAGGCAGGAGAACAGCTTTGTCACCGGCGCCGGTTTTACAAGCTTCGCTTGTATGTCAGGAAGTATTTACCGCTCCTCGTGTTCGGTTATTTTTAGGGACGCTGGTTTGAAGACAAATGTCACTCCCGATTAGTCGCTACCGCAGCCCTGGGAGCCCCGGGAGCTGTGGCTGCCAGCTCCTACCTCTGGCAAGGCATCTCCCACCACCTTGCTCGCCCCATCCAAGGGCACCCACTCGGCACTGGTGTGCAGGGTGCTGAGCAGAGACACGGGCACAGGGACCACGTCCCCACCACTGTGCCCTCCTGGCTGTGCAGGTGAAGGGTTAATGGTAGATCAGATCCAAGGGATGAATTTGAGCCTTCCAGGCTGAAACCAGCAGATTCGTGGACCATGGACATGCATCGTCCAGTCCTGGTGCCACCACAGGGACCTGAGTGACCCAGCTGTCCCCTCTGAGACAGTGCCAGCAGCCGCTGTCCTTGGAACCAGGAATCACCGTTCTGTGGCAGAGCCAACACCCCGCCGAGGTCCCGCAGCACTAAAACTTCATTATTTTAACAAAATATTCCCAAGCACATTGATTCATATACGGCACGGAAGAGCCTAATGAATAATTAAATGGCACTTGTCAGAATAAATGAGGAGAGCACGTCCAGGGACGCAGCTTCCACAGCGATGGGTTGTTGTTAATTGCTGCTGTTTGCCAGGGCTCATCCCAGCTGGATCCCTCCCACCGGGGACAATCCCGGAGCGCCACCAGTGGAACCGACATCCCTGCCCCTCTTGTCAGCCCATTACGGACTGGAGAGCACCCCCGCCACAGCACAGGGTACCCCAGGGTGCTGCTGGGGTGAACTGGGGTGCAATGGGAGGGGATCCCACGGCACCACTTCCAGCGTCCCAAGGCAGGCCTTGCTGGCCGGGGCCACCCCAACCACTCACCTCTCTGGCGCACCTGGATAGTCCTCAGGGCCAGCACGTTCTGCTCGTCGGAGAGGAACTGCTTCATCTTGATGAACGGCTCCTTGCCCTTCACCGTCAGCTTGTGCCAGGGCTTGGGCCGCGCCAGGATCTCGCTGACGGAGCCCTGCGACAGCCCCAGCACGTAGTGCCCGAACACCCGCTGCCCGATGTTGTGCTTCAGCAGCTGCTCCTTCACCTGGAAGGCGATTTCGGCCGTGTCCATCTGCTCCTCCTCGGCAGAGCTGCCGGCGCTGCCCTCCGAGGGCTCTCCGGGCGGGCTGGCGGCGTTGGTGGCGGGCGCGAGGACGGGGTGCCCGGTGCTGCTTTTGGCCCCGAAGAAGGAGGAGGAGAAGGGCGGTCCCCCGGCAGTGCTCTCGCTCTTGTAGGTGGGCAGCGGGAGAGGGGGGGCCTTGGGGTCCCCCGAAAGCCGCTCGCCCCCCGGGAAGGGGGACATCGAGAAAGTCCGGGGACCATCAGGGGCCACGCCAGGGCCGGGCAGCAGCGGGAGGGGAGCGGGGGACGAGGGTTCATCGGTGGGGGCGTGATGGGGGGACGGGTACGGCTGCTCCATGCCCAGCGAGTCCTTCCCCGACTCGTCTTCGGAGTGATCCTCCTCTAGAAAGGAATGACAGAGGGAGACGCACTAGAGTCCCCCTGGCCACAGCCCCACACTGGAGCAGCTCCTGCCTCAGGAACAGCTTCCCCAGGTGACAAGCCACCCCTGTCCTCCCCCCACCCCACCTCTGGCCCCAGGCTCCTTCCCACAGCCAGCACAGGACCTGTCCCCACCGCCCACATTCCCAGGGATGTTCCCACCGGGACCGGGGACCCTACCAGTGTTGGCCAGCAGGCTGGGCTTCTCCAGCAGGTACTTCTGGGAGGGGTAGAAAGCCTCCTTCCCCAGCAGCAGGGCCTCCTCTGCCTTCGATATGCTCTGCAAGGAGCCAAGCCGAGATGGGCACGGGCGGCGGAGGCACCGGCGGCAGGGCTGGCACAGCCCGGCCAGCGCGTGGGCACGCGCCGCGGCACTTGCCTGGGGAAGGCTGCAGCCGGCAGAGGCCACCTTCATCGCCTTCAGGATGCTGGGAGGGAGACAAGGGGGTGACCGGGTGGCCGTGGCGCTTTGCCGCCGGCAAGCCACCGAGCGTTACGGCTGCGGGCGCATCGCCGCGGGCACCGGGGGCACCACGCCAGCCACGGATGCCACTCGAGCCCATACCTCAGCTCTGTTTTGATCTCCTCGTAGTCCGCCTGTGCCTGCAGCTTCTCCTCCAGCTTCTGCAGAGGAGCAGAGGAGGGGAGTCCTCTCAGCCGCTCCCGGCCCGCAGCCGGCACGGCCGGACCCACGGCCCCCATCCCCGGCAAGCCCCAAGCCCCGCGGGCGCACCTCGATGGCTTCGCTCTTGGCGGCCAGCTGCCCCTCCAGCTCGGCGATCTGGTTGGCAGAGGACTCCTCCAGCTCCTGCAGCGAGCTCTGCAGGTGCTGGACGTCCTTCAGCAGCCGCAGGATCTCCCGGTCCTTGGCAGCCAGGGCTGCCTCCAGCCTCGACCCTGAGCACATGGAATAGTTCATTTTGTCCTGTTGGGAGAGGGGACACTGTCAGCTCCCGGCCTCCCAACACGGGGACAAGGGCCACCCTCCCTCTCAGATGCGTCCCCGTGGGAAGCAGGTGAGTCCAGAGCTCAGCCCTGTGGGATGGGGATCCAGGTGATGGAGTCTTGGCAAGAGACAGACTTTTCCTCTGCCCTCCGAGGTCTCACAGGTGCATCTGGCTGCTATGGGGGTGCTATGGGGTGCACGTCCCCCTCCCCACGGGAGGCTGGAGGGCATGGCCAGCATCACCACCTCAGCGTGCAAACATTTTGGCATTTTGGGCTTGCTCCCCAACACGGTGGGTGCTCCTGAACACAAAAAGATGCTCCCAAATGCAATGGGGTGCTCCTGAACACGTTAGGGTGCTCCTGGCTGCTGTGGGGTGCTCTTGGCTATGATGGGGTGCTCCCGAGAGCAATGGGATGCTCCTGGCTGTGACCGATGGTCCCAGCCCCAAGGGGTGCTCCTGTCCCCGAGGGGGGCTCCTGGCCCCCAAGGGCACTCTCACCCCGGCAGTGCCCGTCGGGGAGCAGCAGGCCAGGCGGAGGGAGCTGTTGACGGCCGCCAGCTGCTCCCGCAAACTCTCCACTTCCCTCTGCGCCGCCTCCGCTCGCTGCAGGAGAACAGAAAGGGCATCACACTGGGCACCCTTGGCTCAGCCCACCCCACACGGGGCAGAGCGGGTTCCCCCCCATTAGCATCCTGCTCCCACCACCAGCACCGTAAGCCCCCCACCATGTATTTGAGCTCCCCACGTCCTAACACGGTTCCCAATCCCAATCCCCGGGCACTGGCTGCAGACCACCTCCAGGACACTGCCTTGTTCCACCCAAAAGGCTGTTTTTCTTTTACATACAAATGGATCTTTTAAGCCTCTTTTGTTATCCATGTGCATTTATTTGTACCTAGGTTTTCAGAATTAAATACAACTAATTAGGAGGAATGGACGAGACCAGGAATAATTACACGAGAACCCAACACCACAGCAGTGTGGGTTGTACCCTAAAAAAACACCTGGGAGAGGCTGGAGGTGACAAATGGATCCTGGCAGGATCTCAAACACACCAGTGACCCCCAACACAGGGCAGAGGGTCCCATGAGGGGAAGGAAACCTGAGCTCCTCTTTGTAGGGATTCATTTTTGGGGACAGACATCCAGCCCACATAGATGCTTGGGGTGCAGCACCCCAGGCTCAGCTCCTGAGAAGTCAGTTCCCAGCTCACCTGGTTGGCCTTTTCAAGGTTGGTCATGATCATGGCGACTTCGTCTGCCCTGTGAGGAGAAAGCAAGAGGTGTCAGTGGGTGAGGAGGCACAGACACAGCCCAGGAGTTTAGGGACAAGGACCCACAACTCAGGAGGTTCCCACAGGATCCTGTTCAGGATCTCAGCTCCTCAAGCCATTCAGCAGCACCACGGGGATGTCCCAGCACTGCCACGGGTGGCTCAGATTGGCCTTGGACACGACCTGCCTCTGCTGGCGACTTACTTGGATGCCGCTTCCTCGTCGTATTTGCAGCGCAGCTCCAGCAGCTCCGTCTGCGTGGCCTTCAGCGCTGGCAAGAGGAAGAGGAGGGTGAGCCGTGGGGCAGGGGCTTGGCACCCTTGGCTGTTGGCCCCTGTCCTGACCCCCCTACCTGCGTGGAGCACTTTGATCTTCTCCTCTGCCTCCCCCAGCCGAGCAGCCAAAGTGACCTGTGCTTCCTGCAGGCCCCTGTGAGAGATGGGCATGAGGGGTGTGCCAGGGGCAACCTGGCCGTGCCAACCCCACAGTCCCCCAGAATCACAGAGAGCCTTCTCACTGCATCCCTCCTCTACCCCATCACTCACTGAAGCCAGAAAAGACCCACCACTGAATACCAAGACAATTCAAGCTGTGTTACTCCTCAGTGTTAAGGGGTTTATTGCCCCAGCTGTAAAAAGAATTCACTTTGGGCTGAAAATGGTCCCTAAACCCTGTGGCTGAAAAGGGGGGGATGGCAGCCCACCCCTCACCTGCAATTAACTGGAGGAGGGGGAAGCAATCAGGGCAAAGTTATTCTGCATTATTTATAGCCTGCACTTGCCAGGAACTTACTCGCAGAGATCTGCAATTTAGGGTTTAAAGATTCCTCATTTGTTTCCCGATGCAGCGTGTTAAGGAATAACAATGAAGGCACCGAGAAAGCCGGGAGCCTCCAAATTAAAAGGTCATTTAATGAGGTTCATCCGGAGACCTGGGTTTAATCCATCTGTCTGAGCAAAGCCACGTGTCGGGAAGAAGCTCATGGGGATGGGCAGGAGGGACCTGCCCCGGCTCTGCCCCAAAACCACCTGGAGTGGGGCACGGACGGTCGGACACAGCGAGTGTCTGAGACGGTGTTTGGTTTCTGGGCAGGCTGTGATCGCTCCCAACCCGGACATCAAAGGGAAGGAGAAGAGGGACAGACAGACACCCCGCTGCAGGAGCAGGGGCAGAGTGCTGCCATCCCACAGTGCCCCAGAACAGCCCCACTGCTGGCACTCACGTACTTCTGCTTCTCTGCCTCATTTCTCTGCGGCGAGGTCTCTGTGCCCGGTGCTCTGCCGTCGAGGCCGTCGCCTGCCGGCGATGTCCCCTCCCTGCGCTCTGCGGGGGGACACGTGTCACACGGCTGCAGAGGGGACAGCAGCGGTGGCCGCTGGGGACCACGGGCCAGGGGGCAGATGCTGGCCCTGAGACCCACCCCGCGCCCCAGGGGAGCCCAGCTGGGGACCGGGGCTGCCACCCTCATCCGACGGGGCGGTACCTTTGGTGCCAACGAGCTCCGTGTGCTTCTTCCAGGGGCGGCTGAGATCCTTCAGGGGCGGCTGGTCGGGCTCGAGGCGCTGCAGCCGCTGCAGCCGGTCCTCCAGGCTCCGGGCAGCCTCCAGCACAGGAGCGGGGTCTGTGGGACGTGGGATGCCACCGTGAGCGGCAGGGATGCCCGCCACCAACCCAGACACCCGCTGCCCACCCTCCTCATCACCCACCCCTGGGCAGCCGCTCTCCACAACCTGCTTAAAACAACCCACGGGGCGCCAGGTGCTGTGGGGACACCCCTACATCCTGCCTTTCCAGGACACCCCTTGGTCTTGCCATTCCAGGTGGATGGGGACAGCCTGGGTCCTGCCTTTCCAGGTGCCATGGGGACATCCCTGGGTCCTGCCTTTCCAGGTGCCATGGGGACATCCCTGGGTCCTGCCTTTCCAGGTGCTATGGGGACATCCCTGGGTCCTGCCTTTCCAGATGGATGGGGATGCCCTCTTGTCCTGCCTTTCCAGGTGCCATGGGGACATCCCTTGGTCTTGCCATTCCAGTTGGATGGAGATGCCCTTGTGTCCTGCCTTTCCAGGTGCCATGGATACACCCCTTGGTCTTGCCATTCCAGGTGGATGGGGATACCCCTGCACTCTGCCATTCCAGGTGCCTTGGGGATTCCCTACCCCTGGGCCCTGCCTTTCCAGGTGCCCTGGGGACACCCCACGGCTGGGTCCTGCCTTTCACTGCCAGCCCCATGGCACCGAGGGGTGGGCAGGGGCCACGGGGGCATCAATGGTGCCGGTGCAGGGCAGACAATGGCGGGTTGTGCCGAGGTAAGCAGGTGCATCCGGAGCCGTCCGTCTTCCCTCTGTCAGCATTACACCATCATTAGCTGGTGTCTGCTCAGCGGGGTGTGCCATTATGTCTCCCAGGGCTGATGTAATTATACATTGACATAATTAACCCAGCAAGCCCATTAAGCAGGCCAGCTAAAAATTCATCTATAATTATTTGTTGTGTGCATGCTAATGAGTCCATCTGCACTGCCATTGTACAACATGAACAAATTAATTTACAAGTCTGGATTTTTTAATAAGTTCAAGAAAATGCCTCCTATTGAGCCAGGTTAATATAGGTTTGGTTTTGGGGTTTGTTTTTTTTTTGAAGAAAAGAAGAGGAAGGAAAATAGATTTCAATTCTCCAGGGTCAGAAAGTTAGACAAACAGGGAAGTGGGATGGAGTTGGGTGCCCTACTGCATGGCAAGGACGCATGGCAGGCATCCAGGGCTAAAAGATAATAACTGTGATGGAAAAAAAATCCAACAACTGGCTTTCTCCACTTAGAACAGGACACAGAGCAGCTCTGCTGCTCAGAGAGCCCCTGGCTGAGATGGAAGAGGTGTGGAATGAAGGGCCTGGCACTTCTGAGGCCATACCATGGGATTCAGGGCACCAACTGCAGCACCAAGTGACTTGGAGATGAACCTGCCCAAAAGACACCCAGCACGGGTCGATACTCCTTGAACATGAGTGACTCGGAGACATGTGCCCCCCAAATGGGGTTTGGGGACCTCTCTGAGCCACTGTTGCCCTCCCATCCCGCAGCACCTCAGCTGTGGGGTGCAGGGACCGCCACAGCACCCAGGACGTGGCTGTCTCACAGGACCAGAGACTGCAGAGCCCGCGTGTGAATGCTGAAAGTCCCTGGAGCGTCCTTCTCCGTAAGGAATGTCCCCCCTTCCTTCTGCTGGACTTCACGGACACCCCACGGGAGGGATGGAGTAAGAGGTTAGCGCCCAGATCCTGGCTGTGAGGATCCAGAGGCAAATGCTCAAATTCGGCACTGAAACGGGGGCTCGGCTCCAGCCTGGACCCTCCCGGGGTGCTCACGGCATCCTGTGGCTCGTGGCATTCCTCAGCTCAGCGTCCCACGGGCTGGCTCCCCACCCGAGGGCGCAGGACCACACCAGCAAGGAGGTATGGCACAGCCTGAACCGCACTGGATGCTCCCACAGCCATTAATAACACCCGTAAGTACCCGAGCGGAGATAACGACATGGGTAATTAAACCCTGCGCTCCGGGGCTGCAGGGGCTGGGGGTGCCCCAGCGCCGGGGGGGTTGGCAGGAGGCTCTGTGCCAGCCTGCAGCTGCCTCTGCGGGCATAAACACCAGGGCAGGATCCGCGCCCGCAGCTCCTCTTGTCTCCAAGACGAGAAATCATATGGGAAAAATGGGTCCGAGCGATAAAGCTCCAGGGATTTTGCTCAGGTCAGCGTTTTTTCCTCTCCTGAGCTGCTGAAATACAGCTGAGATGTTCCCCCACCGTGCTGCTCCCCATTTGGAGCTGATATTCCAGGATGAATGGTGGGGAGCGGAGCTCTGGGAGGGGAAAAGAGCAAGTGATGGTTCGACTCTGCTTGCGCGGATGGAAAACGTCCGTCTGGATTAATTGCACTGCTAACGCCACACTGCCCATCCACTGGGAAATGCCGTCCTCGGCTGGGGGGCCAGCTCTGAGACTGGGGGAGATACTGGGGTGTGCCAAAGGGGTGCCAGGACTGGGTGCCAAACCCCTGCTGACCAAACCCTCCTGTCGCAGGGCTGGAGAGAGGATAGACACACTCAAAGCCAAGCACATTGTGTGCTCGTGCCAAGGATGCCACGTGCCATCACGCTCCGAGCCACGCAGGAGGGCTCAGGACACCGCCCAGGGCACAAGGGGCAGTTCCTTCCTCCATGGATCAAGTCCCCCACTGGGACAGGTTAGATCTGACACCACTGGGATGGCGACTCACCGGTGGCACAGGCGGGTGATGGGTGGTGACATGGGTGACACATATGCCAAAACAGGACCTTGGGGCACCACACACTGCGGGGCCACGGTGTGGCATCACCCACTGACGGCACAGCCAGCTCCCGTGGGAAACAGTGTGGTCCTGCCCTGGGACACTTATCTATCTATCTATCTATCTATCTATCTATCTATCTATCTATCTATCTATCTATCTATCTATCATCTATCTATCTATCCATACCGTCACCTAATATTTATATATATATTTTAGTGTATATATATATATATAACAAATAATAAATAATAAATATACACACAATTATAAATGCTGCCACTAGCTGGCGTCATTGGCCGTCCTTTAGTGGCACCGGCAGTGCTGCAGCAGGATGACAGGATCACGGAATATCCTGGGTTGGAAGGGACCCACAGGGATCAAATCCAGCCCCTGGCCCCGCACAGACACCCCAACAATCCCCCCCATCCCTGTCCCATTGTCCAAACCCTTCTGGAGCTCTGGCAGCCTCGGGGCCGTGCCCACTGCCCTGGGGAGCCTGGTCAGTGCCCACCACCCTCTGGGGAAGAGCCTTTCCCTGAGATGCCCCCTGACCCAGCCTGGCACAGCCCCAGCCATTCCTGGGTGCTGTCCCTGCTCACAGAGCAGGGATTTGTGCTGCTCCTCCACCGCCCCTCCTGAAGAAGCTGTGGATTGGGATGAGGTCTCCCCTCAGTTTCCTCTAATCCAGCTGAACAAACCCAGTGCCCTCAGCTGCTCCTCACACGCTTCTCCTCCAGACCCCTCCCAGCCCTCCTTTGGATGCTCGCTAACAGCAACAGCGACTGGAGAGAGGTCCCCCCTGGTGTCCCCATGGGGTTGGGGGTCTTTCCCTATGCTGGAAGGGGTCTGGGCCATGGGCAGACCCACTTCCAGACATCCTTCTGTGACCACTGGGCAGCCTGAGGCACTTGTGTGCTGGCAGGATGGGACAGGGCTTGCTCTGGGTGCTCATCACCTTCTTTGGGCAGGCACAGCTCCAGGGAGCGTCTGTATCCCTGGGGACCAGCAGCTCATCCCTGCGCCAGGGTCTGGCCTCTTGACCCAGCCATGGCCGAGGTCTTCACGCCAGGGGCTGAGGGGTGACATCTGCTCCATGCCGCTGCCTGGCTCCAAGAGGAGCCCAGTGCCCCCATGGCACCTCCACAGTGCTGCCACCTCTCCCACCGGGGTGGCATCTCCTCCACCGCCCCATCCCAACCTGCTCGAGCACATCCACCAGCGCCCTACGAATCCCTCCGCGAGCCAAAGTCAGCCTTAAATCAAATCATCCCCAACAACAATGACATTAATTATGCTTTTAACACATTTTACTGCTTCCCCCCCCTTCCCTTCACGCCACATCTGTGTGAACAATATCCAAAAGATTTACGGTTTTCTCCCGTAATTACAGACACACAGCCAGCTCACTTATCAAAATACTTGCTGAGCAATCAGGCTCTGTTACAGTCTCTGCCAGAGATTTGTGTTGACAGCAGCCATTCAAAGCAAAAAATGTCGAATCAGGACTTATGTGGCGCTTGGAAAAGTGTTCCACAAAGAGTTCGCCTGTCGAGAGACACGCGGACACGGAACAGGCAGGGATGAACCCCGGGCGGGAGGATTTGGGGAGCAGGAGGGGGAGCAAGAGAGGATGCTGTGAAGAGCAGAGAGAGAAGAGGAGGTGGAGGAGGCGTGCAGAGACCACAGGGAAGCAGTTTTGGGGCGTGCGTGTGTGTGCACCCGTGTGCAGGCGTGTGCGAGCAGGAGGAGCGCGGCGGGAGAGCGTGGGGAAGTGGGGAGGGAAGATAACTGGGTTCGGGAAACCGAGCTGACATTTGGTTCTTGTAGCACAGGAGAAAATTTAATGAGGACAAAAATATGTCTCCCTAATTCCCCTAAGAAATCATTAAAACATTTTGTTATTCCTAAATGTCTGGAAAATGAATTAGTGGCCCTGCAGGAGCCTTTGCCGTGCATCTTCAGCCGCTCGCAGCTCTCTGTCCCCACCGTGCCGGGGGATGCGCCGTGCCTGGCACAGACAAACCCGCCCAAAGTGGGGAGCAGCAGGAGGGCGGCCCGAGCCCCTCGCTTGCCCCTGGCACCAGCTCTGCTGCAACCTCAGGGCTGCCCCGTGCCTCGGTCTCCCCCTCCCAAGACCTCAAGCAGTGCCCCAGGCAGGAGGGGGCCAGCCCGACACGGGGAAGGGCACCCCGGTGGCTCGTGCTGCTGTTTGGGTTAACTTACCATCGAAAAGACAACTGGGAATAGCCGCAGTGTTACTACACGGGCTGAGCAAATGTATTCCTTTCCTAATGTCAAGATGCATTTGGCTCAGGGGCTGAAACACAGCGATGGCAAAAGCTGCTTCCTCTCCTCTCTTCGGCTGGTATCTCCAGAGCACCATGCGCCGGCGATGGGCGCCGCGGTCCTCGCTGGCTCCTCTCGGCACCGGCGCCGGCACCGGCTCGTTAGGCGGCCAGGTCGCCACCGCGCTGCTTACCTGGAGCTTCCAGCAACTGCTTGTAAACGCTCAGGAAAGCCGTCTCAGCCTCCTTGCTTCTCTTACTAAGTGCAATCACCTGCAGGGAGATGGAGAAAGGGGTCAGCGATGGGCTCGGAGGAAGGAACCGGCTCTGCCGAGCCAACGGGGCTGGTGCCACCAACACCGGCTCGGTGTCCCCTCCGTGCCCTGCGCGGCCACTCGCTGCCTTTGGCCAAGCTCCTCGTGCCGCTGCCATGTCATGTCGCCCTAAATCATTGATGCGCTCTGAGTAAATGAAAATTATAATTTAATGTCGGCGCTTAAATAAGAAATAAAGAAGCCTGGCCGATGTTGTGCTTGCCAGGCCGGCTCCGGCACACGGCCCTCCCCAGCCACCCTCCCAGTGTGGGGCTGTGGGTGGAAGTGATGCTCATACTGGGATTGGGGTACCTGCTCCTGCTCCTGTCCCCGTCCCCCTCGGCTCTCGGAGTGCTGGTGACACCCGCGCCAGCCGGGTGATGGGGGGTGGCACAGCACGCCCCTAATAACCCAACAACATATTAATCTGCTGCCTGTCCCCATCCAACATTTATGAGCATGAATCATTTACTCCCGTTAATTTTTCAAGGCACAATGACACCTCGGGGCAGGGGCTGCCGTTGCCCCTCACATCCAGCCCCACCTGCAGCAGATGGGATGGGCAGCGGTGGGACACACAGACCTCTGTGCCCCTGCTGCCTGGGCACAGGCATCGGGGATGGAGGTGACCCATTCCCAGCTGGAAAATGTCCAGTTGGAGCCAAACTGAGGGGAGGAAAAGGTGCCCCACCCAGCAGACATGACAGTGGAATGGTCAATTAAACCTCTCTTAGGCTGCCGATGGGCTAATTACGAAACAAAGCCTGAACTTCTCATGGCAGCTCCCACACCAGAGCACCTTCTCCCTCCTCCAAGCCAGCGGAGCTCCTGCCTGGCCCCACCAGCCCGGATTGCCATCGCTTGTCATTCCGAGCCCAAGCAAAGGGCTCATTTGTAATCCAGCAGCCACCTGAGCAAACCGCCTTCTCCTCCCGAGCTCGCAGGCACTGGAGCACAAAGATCATTTTTCTATTGTTAAAATTGTATAAGCTGGGCTTTTTATAGCGGCTCGTACACAAACCTACTTTCTCGGCGCCGCCTCTCCAGCACAGGAGGAATTTGGGGGCTTTTCTTCGGCGTTGTGCAGAAATGCTTGGCTTCAGGGTGCTTTAAAATAGTAATAATGAGGTGGGGAAGGCAGGGGGGAGGCGGCGAGGAGCCGGCGGGTGGCACTGCCCGTGTGGTGCAGTGGGACGGCTCCGTGCCCACTGGATTAGCGGTGTTGGGGCAGCACAGGGAGTCCTGAACGGGGGGACCGTGAGGATGTGGAGACACCACAGCGCCGGGGAGCTCATGGCATCGGCCCTGTGTGACCCCCCACTTCCCAAACCCTTCGGACTTTGCATGGGACTCTGCCACAGGGAGATGGGAATGCTGGACCTGCCCGAGCTGCTCTGAAGAGCTTCATCTCCCCTGAGATGGTGTCAACCAAAGGGTGCAGAGCGAAGATCCAGCCCAGATGTTCTCCACTCCCTCTCCATCACCTGTGCCTGCCCCCCATGCACTCCTAACCCATGTCAGGGGTGAAGAACTGGCCCAGACTCCAAATCAAGCTGTCCCCACTGAATTTTATTCCCGAAGTCACATCACAAAGTGCTTTTCAAAGGGAAACTCTGAAGGCTTTCCCTCTCCTCAGCAATCCCGATGGATATCCGAGCATCCCTCACTAGGAATGCTGTGGCTCTGAGGTGGGAAGGAGCCTGCAGCACCCCCCAGGCTGTGGTCCCCTGGACCTGGTCTCTCCGTGGCCACAAGCCACAGGCTCCCCAGGAACGGGTCCAGCTTTCCTCCTCGTTCACCCACCACTCAGCCCAAATTCGCAGGGAGCACCCACAGACCCGTCCAACAACACCATCCCACCCATTAACTACCATCAGCACCTTAACTGGAGCCACAGCACCCTTTCTGGTCAGGAGGCATTTGGGGGCTGTTCTATCAGACAAGGAATTTGGGACCATTTCACTGGGCCAGCTCCTGTCCCATCCCCCTGCTCTGGGCCCGGGCTCAGGCTGGCACATTCCAGCCCATGTGCCAGGGCTGGGGCACCGCCAGCATGGATAACCAGCAGAATGGCGAGCCAGGCACCCACCTGGCTCTTCCAGAGTCCCACTAAACTTCAAGGAAATGTCAGTGTAAAAAAAGATATTTAGCATTTCCAGTGATCTTTTCCAAATGGGGATAATTTACTCAAATGCCAGGGAAAATTCCTGCCAGAGCAGCTCCGAGCCCCACACAGGGATGGCTCACCCCAACCCTGAAGCTGCTGTTATTCCTAAACACCTGGGGACAGCCCACATCAGCCCTAAAATCAAGGCTTTGCAACCAAAGCCCCTAAACCCCCGCTCTGTTGGGAAGCAGGCACCAAACCCGCATCCAAGAAGGTGACATCACCAGCGTCCTGCTAAATAGAGGAGGAAGCGGATAAAAACGCAGGAGCTGACCACTCCTGGAAGCAGCCTCGGCTCTGTCCCCGTCCCCCCCGATCCCCGCTCCGCGCTCTCCCTCCGCCCGGCAGCCACCACACATCGGTGGCCTCTTCATTCCCGTTTTCCCCCGGTCCGTGTCCCCCGGCAGCACCCGCAGGCTCAAGGTGAGGCCGGCATCGGGGATCGCCGCCGCCCGATAAATCACATTTACGCGCCGGGTCCTTTCCATGGCTGGTGACTTTCCAGCAAAGCAATTATCACCGCGGAATGCGTAATAGCCTAATTAATTACTATTGTCAGGCTGGCCTCTGTGCCGTGATTATACCTTCCGAAGCCAACTTCTTAAACATTTGGAAGCAGAAATATTATTCTAATTGAGCGACAAACTGGTAAAACTCCCCCGGCGGGGCCGACGCTCCTCCCGGCGCGGCGGCGAGGACCGACCGTCTGAGCGGCCCCGCTCCGAAGGCGCGGGATTTGCATCGCACCGGCGGGGAGTTTATTCTTATATCCATGGGATCGAGTGCAGGATAAGTAGTGGGTTATTTCCATCTAAATACTGGTGGCAGTAAACCGCAAATGAGCTCTTTTTCAGCGTAGAGGAACAGCTGTCGGGGGAGAAAGCGGCAGCAGAGACCCCAAATGTTGAAGAAAACTGATGAAAAAATTAATTCAAGCCTTCGCTATTTTCCTCGCTTTTTTTTTTTTTTTGCTGATGTGTAAAGAAGTCGGGGAGAACAGGAGGGTGGCAAAAGCGGGGGGAGCCTGGGAAGGAGCTGCTGTCCCAGGAGAGCTCTGGGTGATGGGGATGGACACTCTGTGTGCTGGGGCCCTTTGGTGCCTCCCAAGTGCTTTGTGTCTGACCGACAGCTTAAATCCATCACATGCGTGCACAGACCCCCTGTGCACCCACAGACCCATCACACACACCCACAGACCCACTGGGCACCCACAGACCCATCACACACACCCACAGACCCACTGGGCACACACAGACCCATCATATACCCACTCACAGACCCCATGGGCACCCACAGACCCATCATATACCCACTCACAGACCCACTGGATGCACACAGACCCATCACACACACCCACAGACCCATCATATACACCCACAGACCCATCACACACACCCACAGACCCCCTGTGCACCCACAGACCCATCACACACACCCACAGACCCATCACACACACCCACAGACCCACTGGGCACACACAGACCCATCATATACCCACTCACAGACCCCATGGGCACCCACAGACCCATCATATACCCACTCACAGACCCACTGGATGCACACAGACCCATCACACACACCCACAGACCCACTGGGCACCCACAGACCCACTGGGCACACCCAGGCTCATCACACACACCCACACCTCACCACACTCACGTCCAAACCCCTTGCACACCAACACAGGCCCATTACACCCCCACAGACACACTGCACACTCGTGGCACACGTGTCCCAACCCCCTGCACACCCACGCGGACCCCTCGCACGCCCCCACAGACCCCCTGCACCCCCTGCTCCCAAAGCTTCCCTCCAAAGGCACGAGCAGCTCCCGACGTTTTCACAGGGCCAAAAAGCGATTCGTGTCAAAAAGATCAATAATATAAAAATAAAGCCCGAGAATTCTAGTTAAAGGGAACATCACAGAAATATGTTGTTCACGTCCATGATTCAGAGATTAAAAAACAAAAAAAAAAAGAGAGGGGAAAAAACAAGAGGATCAATAGAAGTTCTTCAGATGATGTTATTCCTAACGAGAAATACAGCGAGACTGCTGCAAATAACTGCTTAAAAGAAAGAAAAAAAAAGGCATTAATAATTTAGTTTATAAAGCACGGCATCCCGAACGCAAGAAAATTGCTGCTGGTTCTTAATTTTGTTGTAATAACTCCTGACAAGCTCAGCGGGGCTTCGGCGAAGTTCTCGGGAGCAGAGGCACAGAAGGTTCTTGCCCCCCTTCCTCCCGCAGCATCCCAGCCCCGCTGGCTCCAGGAGAAGGTGCCCGAGCTCTTCCCTTCCTCTGCACCGCAGGATTTCTTGGCCTGGGCCCCCAAATCCCCCCCGAGGGGAACATTTCAAGCTTATTCCACCACCGTAATTTAATTCGCTTTTCCCCCGCTGGCTGCTTTAGTTGGTTTGTTCCTTTTTTTTTCCCCTATTTTTTTTTCCCCCTGAATTTATTTTTCCGGTGCTTTTCCTGACAGTCGGCGGCTCCGAACCATCTGCCACGGACACACCTCCCAAAACCAAAGTCTTCGGCGCCCAACCCGGCGAGGACCAGCAGAAGGTGCCGCCTGGGCACCTTAATTCTCAGCAAGCCCAGATTTCTTGCGAGCTCCCCGAATTATTTTCCTGGAAAAATGTTTTCCTAGAAAGCGCTGCTCCTGGAAACGCATCTTCCTGCAAAAATATGCCAGATTCCCCGGGCAGAGGTTACAGCACCCCTGGCACGGATGGTGGGGGTGGCGAGGGGGTTCCCGGTGGTCTCTGGATTCGGGATGGATTTGGGATGGAGCCGGGATGGCCCCACAGCCCGAGCATCGCCAAGTTTCACCTCCCATTTAGCAGAACAAAACTTTTAATTTAGATGTTTTCATCTATCTATCAGAGTAAAAAAAAAATAAGTTTAAAATAATGACTGTAATAAATGAAGGTAATTAATTGTAGTTTGTTCCTTTACTGTCTAGTCAGCTTAATTTTACCTTTTCATCTAATAATGAGAAAATAATTTTTGTGCTCTGAGGGTTAATGATATGTAACTGCAAGAGCTGCTAATTGCATGTTGCAAACTATTCATCAAAATCCCCATCTGCGCTACTTGATTATGTTTGCTAAATTATTGCTTTGAATTATCTTTCATAAAGCAACTTTTGTAATTAGCAGGGCTTTCGCTCTGCTCTTTTCTCCGGCACAAGGATATTCAAACTTTGTCCCTCTCAAGCTGTTGCCATTAAACTGCTTTTGGGGAGAGAAAGGAGCTGCCCTTTAGTGGATGGGGGGGAATAAAAGCTGGGCTTATGCTCCGTGGTTACAATTTCTTCTCCTGGTCCTGCTGCTCCTTCCTCGAGGAAAAAAAAATATACAGGAGCCTAAATATATAGGGGATGTACCTGGGGATAGCAGAGAAGTGGCCTAACCACCCTTCCACCTCCAGGTTAATATTTAAAAATTGTATTTTTTGGATCTTTTTTCCTCCCAGTTCAGAGGAAGGAGCAGAAGGGGAATGTTTGCCATCCATCACCCTGCTTTTATGGGCTCCTTCCCGTGACGCAGGTGATGCAGCACTCGGCTCTCTGCGGTGAATATTCATGGGGAGAGAGGAGAAGTGGGATCTGAGGGGAAGAAATATGATAGGAGTGGTGCGGATTCTCAGGATTCGAGAAAGAGGGGGAAAAAGAAGGGAAAAGGGGAGAGAAAGGATGAAAAAATAAAGGGGAAGTGAGGGGGACAAGGGGAAAAAAAGGGGAAAGGGGAAGAGGAAGAAAAGGGGGGAAAGGAAAAAAGGGAAAAGAGGAGAAGCAAAGAGGGGGAAAGGGGGAAGGAAAAAAGGGAAAAGAGGGGAAGCAAAGAGGGGGAAGATGGGGAAAGGGGGAAAGAGGGGAATGAAAAATATTTGAAAAGACAACGAGAAAAGGGAAGGAAAAACAGGAAGAAGAAGAGTGAAGAGAAAAAGGGAAGAGAACAGAAGAGGAAAAGGGGGAGCAGAGAGTCCTGAGCCTCCCACGAGCCCGGCACTGGAGCAGCCCAGAATCCCAACCTCAGGGGAGCAGAATCCACCTTTTGGGATAAAACCCTTCCAAAAAATTCCCTGGAGGAGGAAGGTGGCAGAGCTGGGGAAGCAGCCACCGGCACATCCCGCTCTCCCTCGCGCCCCCATCAATCTGGAGCCACTCGGGCGGAGGGGCTTCCCGAAGGACACCGCTCATATTCCTGCAGCCGATCTAATGAGGACTATTGGAAAAAATGCAGTATTTAAAAGACTGAAAATGTATTCCTATTGTTATCACTCTCTTTTATGTGTTTATGCACAGAGCATCGGAATGAATCAATACCGGATTGCCCTATAAATAAATGAGCGTATCCGTAAACCCGGTAATAAAATGAAGTGATGAAAAATATGGAAATCAGTCGCATTTGTGTAAATCCACTCATTGTTTACTTTAATATTTTCTTATGCAGTTCTGCAGCTCCAAAGAGACAGATTTAAAGCCAGGTAATGCTCGGCAGATGACAGATCCTAATGTGGAGCTCGGAATACCGGCGGCTCTCCAGGGGTTTCCACCCAAGCACATTAGAGGAGCAGGGCAAGCAGCCCCCGAGGAGGGCACTGCATTGCCAGGGAGAAAACAGGTGTCCTGGAGTGCCACGTGACTCTCCCTGGCATAAGGGACCGAAGCCAAGGTGCCCACGGAGCCTCCAGGGCTGTGGGGCACCTGGGGCAGGGTGGAGGGTGGGGGAGCAGGGTGCCTTCTACACCCTGCTGGGATGGGCACTGCTGTCCCACCTCGGTGCTCGGCTCCTCCTCGGATCCCCCGCTGCAACCTCATCTGGGAGCTCCTGGGCATGTCACGGCATCTGCTGTGGCGCTGCCCGGTCACTTAGTGGCATCTCGCGCCGTGGTGCCTCCCGGGCATGTTGTGCCATCTCCTGGCCGTGCCATGGCATCTCCTGGACATGCTGCGGTACCTCCCGGTCACGACACGACATCTCCTGGCCATGCCATTGTCCCTCCCAGTCATGCCATGGCATCTCCTGACATCGTGGCACCTTCCAGCCATGCCTTGGCACCTTTTTTTTTAATTCATTCTTTTTTAACAAACAACCCGTCTCCCCCCATCTGGGCTGCGAGTTGGGTGCCAGCAGCTCCGCGCCGAGCGCTCGACGGTGGCTTTTTATAAACCCAAAGTCTCCTCCCTTGCTGCCAGGATCCATCCAGGTGGGTACCACAGCCAGGAGGATGCTGCATCCCCCAGGAAGCCCCTTTCCCCCAACTGGAGGCAGCGAGAGCCAGAAATCCCCGAATCCCGAGGTCAGGGGCTAAAATGTCTCTTTGTGGCTAATTAGCTTCCCTTCTGTTAGTCACTTATATCCACAGATCCCCAAAACTTTCTTGCTGGGGAGGGAAATTCGCTGCCCTACCGAGTTCATTCCCTACCAGCAAATCTNGGAGCTCGGAATACCGGCGGCTCTCCAGGGGTTTCCACCCAAGCACATTAGAGGAGCAGGGCAAGCAGCCCCCGAGGAGGGCACTGCATTGCCAGGGAGAAAAGAGGTGTCCCGGAGTGCCACGTGACTCTCCCTGGCATAAGGGACCGAAGCCAGGGCACCCACGGAGCCTCCAGGGCTGTGGGGCACCTGGGGCAGGGTGGAGGGTGGGGCAGTGGGGTGCCTTCTCCAGCCGTGTGGTGGGATGGGCACTGCTGTCCCACCTCGGTGCTCGGCTCCTCCTCGGATCCCCCGCTGCAACCTCATCTGGGAGCTCCTGGGCATGTCACGGCATCTGCTGTGGCGCTGCCCGGTCACTTAGTGGCATCTCGCGCCGTGGTGCCTCCCGGGCATGTTGTGCCATCTCCTGGCCGTGCCATGGCATCTCCTGGACATGCTGCGGTACCTCCCGGTCACGACACGACATCTCCTGGCCATGCCATTGTCCCTCCCAGTCATGCCATGGCATCTCCTGACATCGTGGCACCTTCCAGCCATGCCTTGGCACCTCCTGGCCACTCCATGGCACCTCCTGGCCACTCCATGGCACCTCCCAGCTCCTTCCCTTGCCTGGAAGCTCTCCAGGCAGGGCCACCATCCCCGGTGTCCTGCAGGGGACATCAGGGAGCTCACTGCAGCAGGGCCATGCCCACCCCACCTACATGGCACAAGCACCAGCCAAAGCAGATGGATTTTACCAGGTACAGAAACCCTTCAAGGGTCGGGGACAGCGACCTCCTGCCTTGGCCACACCAAGCCATGTCCAGTCTGTCCCTCCCAGGGCTCTCCCCATTTGCACCCCGCAAGAGCTGGAGGGCTGGGATGGGTCTGGGATCACCTCCAGGACCGTGGGGCGCAGGAGCAGCTCCTGCTCCCCTGCCCACCCCTCCTCTGAGCATTCCCTCTAACGCTGCCAGCTTTCCCTCCCACCCACCCAGGCTGGCAGAAACACCCCATCCCACACAGCCTCCCAGAAAAGCTATTTTAGAGTTGCTCTTTTTTTCCCTCCCCCCCTCCTTTCTCGTCTTTTTTTTAATTCATTCTTTTTTAACAAACAACCCGTCTCCCCCCATCTGGGCTGCGAGTTGGGTGCCAGCAGCTCCGCGCCGAGCGCTCGACGGTGGCTTTTTATAAACCCAAAGTCTCCTCCCTTGCTGCCAGGATCCATCCAGGTGGGTACCACAGCCAGGAGGATGCTGCATCCCCCAGGAAGCCCCTTTCCCCCAACTGGAGGCAGCGAGAGCCAGAAATCCCCGAATCCCGAGGTCAGGGGCTAAAATGTCTCTTTGTGGCTAATTAGCTTCCCTTCTGTTAGTCACTTATATCCACAGATCCCCAAAACTTTCTTGCTGGGGAGGGAAATTCGCTGCCCTACCGAGTTCATTCCCTACCAGCAAATCTCCTGAACCTCAGGTATGTTCTTCAATTCCCGGCTGAGTTCAATTAAATGCTCACGAGACTCCGTGTTTTCCCCCCTTTCCACAGAAGGAACAGCACTAAGCTCCTTCTGGAATAAAACAAAAACAAAAGGCGGAGGGGAAAAAAAAAGAGAAAACAAGGGAAAAAATAAAATAAAGGTGGTTTAGGAGGGTTGGGGTTTGAAACCGGAGGAACATGATTCCCCTGGACTGGTTTCGCTCCGCGTCGCGTTGGCAGCGTCGACAAGGGGGTTTATATGAATAATTGAAGAAATTTTGTATTCCCTGCAAAAGAAAAGGCAAGCGGAGAGGGCTGTTGAGATAATCAGGAGCCCGCTAATCAATATTCTCAGCCCCAGCCTCCTCCTCGCTTCTCCAAAAGGAGCAGTGCCATAAGCTCATCAGTAACTGTAAAAAAAACATCGCACTCCGAGTGTCAAAATAGTCAAGCACAGCATATTGTATTGCCAGATTTCCCTGCCGGTCCGCCCCGCTGCCAGATTCCATCCATCAGCGGCGAGGGAAGCCGGCCAACGCTGACTTACTTACGCTTAAGTGTTCATAAATAAGGATTTTAAGATATAGATGGCTTTTTAATTTTGGTGGAATGCGGGAAAAGGAGAAGGGAAGGAAAAGGATGGGGTCGACGCGGTGGGAAGCGACCTCTGCGGTGCTGCCTGGAACATCCCTGCGGGCTGGCCGTGCCGGGGGATATCCCGGTGCTAATCCGGGTCGCACCGCGGGGAAAAGAGCCGGAAAGAATTTAGGCTGGCACCGTAAACTGTGGCAAAGGGCTCGTCTCCTTGGGGGGATACGGTGAGAGGACGTGTTCCCGCTATGGAAAGCTCATTAGACAGAGTCTAATTACTGCCCTGCAGTGGGTGGGGAGAGACAGGCACCGCACGACCCGAGCGGGGGGGTGGCTTTTAATTGCTTTTTGATAAATTGGGGGCCGAGGTGCTGGTGACGGAGGTCAGGAGGTGTCTGCCTGGGGCTCAGCTGGGCCCTTGGCTCCGGCCACCCAGTCCCATGCCCAACTCACCCAGCTCCCAGAACGGGCACTTCTTGAGAGGGGAAGGAGCTGCTTCCGCCGGGATCAGGACCCGCAGTTTGCTCCATCCCCACGTCCCACCAAACCTCAGGACTGTGACCCCCACGGAGCCGGCCGTGCATCCTGGCACTGCGGGATGTAATCCGCGGCTGCCTGGGCACCACGAGGGATTCGGCTCCTGCCACCCTGGCATCACCAAAACCCCACCGGGCCATGCAGGTGCAGGGCAGGCTGCGGGTGACGCCGGCCATCCATCACCCCCTCGCCGTGTGTAAATCCGTGATGCCAAAGATGTGCAGAGCCCGTTACCAGCGGTCGCTGCCCCGTGCAAAATTCAGGCAGCGGAGCTCCCGGTCTCCGGTGAATTTGCACGAGATTGCAAGTTACTGCCTTTTATTGGATGATATAAATATTTCACTGTTATATAAAAAAATAGTGGCGAGAAAGCAGATAAAGCCGGGTCCTGTGTGTATACAGAGAAGCAGGGAGTGAAAAACGGCCGTCAGCATCTTTCGAACGGCTCCGGTGCGGCACAGGAGCGTGGGATGGGAAGGGTTTGATGGCCACAGCGGCACGGGGAGACGGGGGGATCTCAAGGACCCCCATTCCAGACCTGCTGGGACTATGCTGGGAATGGGAGCGGTGCCAGGGGCACAGCCTGGACACAGGGACAGCAGCACGGTCAAAGGGGCCGTGCCACGATCCAGCCGTGATGGAGAGCAACACACGGGATGCAGAAGCAGATGGGGAAACCTTGAAGGCTCAGCATCATTCCCAGGAAATGGATGCTGTCCCCAGGACTGTGCCCACCAGAGGATGCCCAGGAGGATCAGGTCAGGAGCAGCCTCGCCATATGGATCAATCCCAAATGCCTTTTCCTAAGTCTTCCCCAATTTGCCCTTCTGGGATCACACCTGTCCCCACCTGCAGACCCCGTGCCAGAGAGGACACACTGATTTCATGCTCAGCAACACATCAAATCCTCCCTGTGACAATAAAGCCAGAGAAAAGGAAAAAAAATAAAAAGCCTTCAGGAATCAATACCTCTTTCTCTCTCTCCCTATATTTTATTAAAAACTTTAGCATCAATATTAATGTTTAAATCCTCACCAAGCTGAGTTTAATTACCTGTAAACTGCATCCACAGCTACGTGGACTTTGCTCCTCGCTGCAGTAAATACAGCTGAGAAGGAGCAGTGCCAGCATCCCTGAGCATCCCCTTCCCACCCCTGCAGGAGGGGATGTGTCCAACCCCCCTGGCCCTCAGCACCACGCAGGGAGGTGATGGTGGTGATGGAGCTGGAGCCACGGCCCAGCCCGGGCGTGGATGGAGCCAAAGGGGGAAGAGGGAGATGAGAGAAGGGGGAAAAACTGAGATTCTTGGGAGAAAACGATGCGCAAATATAAAATATCTGGGGCTCTCGCCGCCAAAAGGAATCTGCTTCCGGCTACTACATGAATCACAACATCTGGGAGGGGGGGCCGAGGGAGAAGCAGTTGAATGGAGTCCATTAGTGGCTGAGGACAATGAATGGCTCGCAGGCAGCAGGAGCCGTGCCCGGTGCCGGCGAGGTCACGGATGGCCGGCATGAAGAAACCAAGAGGGCTGGGACCAGATCCCACTTAACGCCCACCGGCAGCCACCTCCTCCCTTTGCCTGCTGCGCCAGGAAGGAGGAATACAAGCTTCTTGTGCTTTCCCGGCCGCCCTGGCACCCGTGGGTGTAGGGAGCGGCGCCCCATTGCTGCCACTGTCACCCCAGGGCCCATCCCAGGGCCACCGAAGGTCCAGGGCACGGAGGCTGAGCGTGAGGTTCCGGCATCTGAAATGGAATCAGGGCTTACGGAGCGTTATCAATGGAGCCGGAATGGGATCCTGCTGAGGGCAGAGATTGGGGCCGCGTCAGGTTCCCATTCCCGGGGAGCCAGGAACAGGCTGTGTTCTCAAAAACCCCGTCTATCCAGGGATGTTATCACCTGTGCTGGCGCTCCGGAGTTTGGCCACCCTGCTCCTTCCCAGAGGCCAGAGGGGCTGATGGAGGGGGCCGGGCTGGTCCTGCCCTCCCAGACCCCACATCCCTGCAACCCACCCGCCATCCCACATCCACAAGAATATTCATTTCCATATTCATTCCGTGGTTATCTCGCAGATGTACGGAGCTGTTACAATGGAGAAAAGAGAGAACTCGGAATTTGTTCTCCAAAGATATTCAAATTAGTTAATCAAGAGTCCTTTTATCACGTGTCTCCTGTACCAGCAGCAACTATCCATCGAGATAAATGATCAGCTGCTAATAACTGATTACACTGCAGCAAGTGTTTTCTTATCCCCATTACCACCATGTTTAAAGACATTTTATAAATTTCTAATTATTGCAAATTGTTTCTCCTTTGGAAAACATCTTCCCATAGTCATCAGCTGTCAATTTGCCCTGAGAACCTCTCTGTGAAATGAGCTCATTGCAAGATGCTCAGGAAGCGGAGAAACCCCATCCAGGCTCCCGGCTGGTGGGATGCAGCCGGGACACCTCCACCCTGGGGGACCAGGGCGCTCCTCCACCCCTTCGGAAGCGGATCAGACTTGAAAATGAAATAAAAGCATCCCTAAGTTCTGGATGGCGCTGCCTCTACCTGACACACGAGGCCAAGGCTTGGTGGAATGGGCCACTGAATGGATTTTCTCTCCAGAGAACTACAAAGAAATAAATAAGCCCAGAGTTTCTAACAGAGCTTTTGGCAAGCCCAAGGCACCAGCCTGTACCCACACCGGCATGCGAGGGCAGAGCTGGGCTTGGGAGAGCCCTAAATAAGATCCCGCTGGCTTTGTGTGTATTTCACCGGGGAAAGCTGAAATAGTTGAGAGGGTTTGAAGCCAACCAGGCCTTTAAATCCAGCGGCCTCGAGCCGCCGCTCCGGCTGATTTCTGGGCCCCATTCATTATTGCAATCAATCAGCTTAAAGAAAAACAACCGCAAAAACAACAATAAACCTCCCTCTAAACTCTCTCGGGCACTTTAATGGGTCTTTCCATCTTTCCCGGCCGTGGCCACGGGGCTGGAGCAGCAATCCGTGTGCCACGGGCCGGGCTGCAGCCAGGAGGGTCCATCCTGGGGACCACAATGGCACGGGCAGAGCATCCCTGTGCTCCGGGAAGGGACCCAGGATGCCAGGAGCCCCCTGGCACGGCACCAGCCACCCACCCGCCTTGGGTGACATTTGCTGCCCACGGATGACCAGGACAGGCACATCCCAACCGTGCCCCGTGGTGTAGCCAGGCCCTGGAGGCATCTGCCAGGGTTTGGCCAAGTGCCTTCACGTTGGCGCTGATGGAGCCAAAGCTGCTGGAGGCAGCTGTAACACGGAGACATGGGATGAGAGGAGGAGGAGGAGGTGGAGGAAGGCTGCCCAGGATAAACCCCCTGCAGAGGATCAGGGTGTCCAGCCAAGCACGTTCTCCGGGCAGAGCAGAGCCCGTGGCTGCCAGGAAAGGGAGGAGCAGCCGGCAGAGCCTGGCACGAAGCAGCCAAGGTCCTTCCCGGCTCCAGGGGGGCTCAGACCAGGGGAGGAGGCGCCGCAGGCACCAGCCATGCCATTATACGCTTTATTGATGCTGTTCTGAAGAAAGCTAATCGATATATTAGATTTCCCAAAGCAAGAAAACACCAGCTGCCAGCAGCACAGAACCCCTGCCCCGCCGCGCTGCGTTTCTCCACCGAGCCCCGGAGCTGAGCGTGTCTGAGCAAGATGAGGTCACGTCCGAGAGGAGACCTCCTGCTCCCCCAGCCACCAGGTCAGGGCCAGGGCCACGGCCACGGCTCTGCACGTGCCAAAACCTGAGTCCGCCCGCCTCGGGCTGAAATTAAAACGTGAAATTCCCCAAATATCTCGCACCAGCATCAATGTGGGATTCAGGGACAGAGCCCACATCCAGCGGGAAAACCCAGCCTGGTCCAACCGGGCTCCCCGAGGACCCACCAGTCCTGACGCTTCTGCGTCCCTGTGTGGACCCACCAGCTCCCATTTGAGTTTCACAGGGGTTCACAAAGAGCTTTCCCCAGCTTGGAAACTGCCCTTCCCAGCCACGTTTCCCCTGCAGAGCCATCCCCATGACGCGGATCGGTCCCAAAGCGGCCACTCAGAGACACTGGCGAGTGTCAAAGCGATGGATGCACTTGGGATCCCGGCACACGGAACCCTGGAACACCAAACCGTGGCTCCCCACTGCCCAGAGCCCACCGGTGCTGCTGGCTGTGACCACTCCTCAGAGCAGCAAAGCCTACGCTGTGGCAGCTCCACAAGCCATTTAAAAAGGACAGGATAAATCCACGTTGGAGCAGCGGGAAGGCAGACTGACGTCACAGGGAATTGATTAGTGCTTTAATAGAATTGGATCATTGGGAGGGCTGCAGACCCCACTTCAGAAACCCAAATGTTATGCAGATTCACACCGAAAACCCTAAACCAGGGCGCATTTATTTAACCAAGGCAGAGTAAATGTCCCACATTTCCCCAGGATTATCTGAACCATATCAGATATAATCCAATGATCTGTAAAGTGATTATACCCAACTGAATATACGAGATCTCTTCTGGTAATGCAATATTTCATCCAGCTGCAGACATTAGGAGGAGGCAAACAAAGGAGGAGATTTAATAAGTGGAAATAAAACTATAGGCAGAGATAGTTTTAAATTTTTCTTTTTTTTTTGTATCGCATCTAATTGCAATCAACAACAGACATCTGACACAGTGACAGCATCAGCAAAATTGCTGCTGAGAGCACAGAATCTTTGTCTAAAAATAATCAGACATTCAGCGCACCACTGTTTGTTATAATGGTAATCGATGCTGGAGGCTTTGAATTCCATCAATTTATAGATCTGCTCTGTTCTGCCTGGTGATTGTGTTCTGCACACATCCCCTCCCGCCCGGCGCAGGCAGCGCCGGGGCACTGTGTGATTAAGATAAGCTCAGATTCCTTTCATACATTCCTTATCAGCTCTAATTCTCCACCAGGCAGAGATGTTCACAGCAGTTAAAGATTAGTTCAGCTTCTCAGACGCCAAATTTGAGGGTATTGATCAATAAATCAAATCACGGCAATCAATGGGCCGATCCAGCGAGTCTAGCCGATGCATTATTACTGGCGCCTTCCAAGCCCAGGCTTTTTCATGGGTTTCATCAAAACGCCGCTTCCCTGGCTCCCCGCCAGCTCCCGGGCTGCCTAATAGACTCCGCAGCAGAGGAGCTCCAGCCCAGCAGAAGAGCAATAAATCTCTCATCAAACAGCCGATAGAGAAACAAGATGAACATCTGTTTTGCTGCAATGAAACTCCTGTGTTCTTCAGAAGCTGCAAACCAGGTCTGACAGACCACCCCAAAGGCAGCTTTGCCTTCAACAAAGCAGCAAAGCAGAATATTTGCCGGTTATTTCAATCAGGTAATTTAAGAAGACTTTGCATTCTCCTCTCTGCAGCTGCCGGAGCTTTACAGACAGGATTCCTGCTCAGTCGATAATAAAAGCCATCCTGGGACCCTGCACTATGAAGGCAATTTTATGATACCCATTATGTGGCAATGTAACTTCATTAAAAGCTGTTTATTCCCTCTAAGCATTTTAAGCACTTTCCCTCACCCATAAAGAAGAGCCTCTCGGTGCACTGGGAAGGTTGTTTGTGCCGGGAGCTGCTTTTGGGTATTTCTGAGTGGGATGAGGGTCTTGGCAAAGGGGCTTCTCCCCCCAGCGGGCAGCTGGGCATTATTCATGTGGCACACTGCAGATGAGCCGTGTTTACTGGAGCTCCATTCAGGTGGCATTCACTATGCCACCTTCTCTTATAAATTAATACAGACAAGTGCCCCAAAAAGCTGCTTTCACTGCGAGGATGGGCTGGCTCCTCTGAGGATGGGCTGGATCGTCTGCACACCCATTTGCTCTTCCATTTGGGATAATTTGGGGTGTTGCAGCCCTGAGAGATTAATTTGCTAACCCAAGTTTGTAATTCGGCATCCAGAGATGGAACCGTAGCCACAGCAAAGCAGGAGAGAGACCCCAACCTGCAGCCAACTGCATCCCTGTGGCATTGCTGGAGTCACCCTGCTCCAAAGGAGGGACAAAATTAAACCCTTCAAAACAACAAAGCAGCCACTAAATCCCAAATCTAATGCTCCTTATTGCTGCTGGACCATTAGAACACACACCCAAAAAAAAATAACCAAAAAACCTGGCAGTTTGATCTCAATCCATTCTTCATAAACACAGCCAACAGACCAGGGATGGGTTGGGGGCAGCTCTCCCAGAAGCTGCCAAAACAAATCCCACATGGAAATAAAGAGTTAATCCCCCATGGCAGGGAGGGTGTTTGTCTCCAGATGGGATTTGGGAGTCCCTTCACCTCTCCAGGTTGACGGAGCGGGTGGATCTTTGACATGCCAAGGTGGCCACAGTAACCGGGTGTTTGAGCTCCGCTGACGCTCAAGAGTCAATGAAACCACCCAGCAGCCACCTCCTGGTCTAATGATGCGTCCTCGATCAGCCAGGGAGAAATTACCCCTAAAGCAGGGCAGGCCAGCCCGTAGCTCTCAATTCCACTTAAAATAATGTGATTTAAAGAAGCAAAAAGAAGGAGGATGAGAGAGAGAGAGCCGATGGCTCCCAGAGGGAGAGTGAATCTCCAATTCTTTGCTCCTGCTGAATTTTCTCCTCCAGCCATTCTTCCCTTTGCACAGGGGCTGCGATGTCCTTAGGGCATGGACTTCGAGGTCTCCTTAGGAAGGACCACCACACGTCACTTCCACATCCTCCTGAGTTAATACTCCCCCAAAACACCTCTAGGAACACACTCAAAGGACACAGCTGCCTCTTTAGAGGTTAATTATCAGGACAACCATTGGAATGAATATCCACGTTTCAGGGAAAAGGAAATTCCCTCCTTCCTACCTTCAAAAAACCACCACTTCTCTCCAAATAAATGGATGCGGGAAGAATGTGGGGCAGGACGTGATCCCGTGCTCGTCGCTGAGCACCAAATTGCACAGCCACAGCTCGATGTTCTCCCACAGACACACACACAGACGTCCAGAAAACACTGCAAATGGCTCGGTATTTCTTTCAACACAGTCACCGAGGAAAAACAGCATTACCAGGCTGCATTTTAATTGATTTACAACAGCTCTTAGTAACAGTGAGAGAAGAAAAACTAGTTTTATTGGACTAATTAGCTGGCCTGACTCTGGCTTGGAAAAGCGTCTCCCTGCAGCCTGGCACGACCCTGACTGGCACCTAACACCAAGCAGCTGCCGTGCGTGGAAACTCCCTCGCTGGAATCAGAGGAAAGACTCTGCCAAATGGTTATTGCCAAGGGGCAGGGTGCTGAAAGGCTGCTCCAGGGACGGAACCACCACACGGGACACACCGGCCCCTCGGGTGGGTTTGGGCATCCCCCTTCCATCCGCAAACACGCCTTTCTTCCGACTTTGATATATCCTTCCCTTAACGACTTTGGAGGGCGGCAGATGAAGCCGAAAGCGAGCGGCAAATGTTTAATATTCAATAAATGTGTCAATTTTACATACGGACGCAAATGGGGCTTTATTGAAGAATTGGTAAACTTCCTCGGAGGAAAGTAAGTGCGTTTTAGCCTTCAAGGGGTCCCCAAAGAATAGAAATGGAATGTGATTTGTGATAAAACTCAGCTGCTCTATAAAAGACGTTAAATAAATGTTGCTGTTTCACTAGGGATATACAGAATTGATTGCATTATAGACTGATTCCAAGATGCACATTCCCTGCCAGCCATCCGCTCGCTCCCGCGTGTTGTGTGGCCCCTTCCCATCCTCTTCCCGTCACCTCATTCCTGAATTCCAGCACAGAATCGTCTGGAAATGCCTTAAAACAACCCTTCCCTGTGGTGTTGCCCGCCGTGGCATCCCCTGAGCACCGACCACCACGGTGCAGGGATGGATCTGCCTCAGCCTCGGGGAAATGCCTGCAGAGCCACCAGGGATCACGGAATCATGGAACGGTTTGGGTTGGGAGGCACCTAAAGGGTCACGGTGCTCCAACCCCCGGCCACGGGCAGGGGCACCTTCCTCTAGACCAGGTTGCTCCAAGCCCCACCCGACCTGCCCAACCAACACCTCCCTATTTTTGCATCACTGTGGTTGACGGTGCAGAATCCGCGGCTCCCACCGAACACAAAACTAACGGGGCACGAGGAGCCCCTAAAAACATCTTCACCACCAAGTCCGAGCCGAGTGCCCGACCGCCCCAAGCACCCTCTGCCGGCACCGGGGCACCCGTGGGAGCTAGGAGCCGCCCCGGGAAGGGCAAGGCAAACAAACCAATCTCTGCCAGACAAATGAGAGGCCGACGGTAGCACCGCGGCGAGCACAAACTGTGATATAATTGTGCTGCTGCTACATCATCTTTAATCAATAACACGATTGCGCGCACAGCCCAAACCCCGGCCTCCGCCAAGAAACAGCGTGTTGTTAAAAAGCCCAATAGCTTTTCCTCACTGCTAATAGGTGGCTCGTTCCCTCAACCCTGCTGATTTTTTAAATAAACCTAAATTCCAATAATTGTTTAATGTTTATTTTTATTTAGCTCCGGTTCACCTACCCCCGGCTCTCCGTGTCACAAATTGATATTTTGCGCCGGTGACTGGGGGAAAAAAATAAAATAAAATTAGGGAAGTGTTGGTTGTGTCTTGCCATAGTTAGACTGTGTCGCAGCCACGGCCTTCAGTGTTGTCAGAGGCTCCGTGCCCCCTAAATTCACATTTGCTGCATTTTCCAGGGGTCAGCTCGCCCCAGGGCCCTCGGGTTCCCAGCACACAAGGGCTTCCCCATAAACACAGGATTGCTTTTCCTCCCCTGCCTAACAAAAGCCTGGATTTAAGCCCCAAAGAGACGTTCTTGCTTTCCAGGTGGATTGATGCCTTTAAAATCCCCCAGCAGTGCTGCTGCCTTCCCGTCCCCCACCCCGAGCGGGGTTGAAGGTGATTCTGGAAAAGTACAGGAAAGCTCAACCAATTCCTTTAGGAGATCCATCACGTCAGATTAGCAACTTAGTTTCTTATTAGCTATTTTCCATCCTACCATATTAATATTTGTTTTCACTATACAATGCAGGAGTCTTATCATATTAGCAACTTTCACATCACATTAGTGAAAACAAATCCTAATACAATACAATACTAATATGACATGATCTGATGGGAAATTGCTAATACAATAAGACTCTCCTACCATATTAGTACAGAAACGTTGTGTGTCCCACTTACAGCTCTCTCCGAACTGGGTAAATACCTGGAATTTCCAGAAGCAGCCACGCTCATCATGCCCGAAGGTGCCAATATGGGATGGCCCCGAGGAACCCACACGTGCAGAGGGTACACAGTAGATACACCAATTTGCAGTGAAATTCCTGACTCAGAAGTAAATCCGTGGAATTTGGGACTGGCTCTCCTGGGTGTGGCAGCGGATGGAGGTCCAAGCCAGACCCGGGAACGCCGCGCGGCTCCGGGAAACATCGCGGCGTGAAAACTCGTGCAAGCAATAATAATCTGAAGGAGAATCCAATTAGACCAAGAGCCTCACAGTAGCTCCAGCACCAGCAGCTCGCCAAGCCCCCGACGCCCCCGAGCCCCCGGCACAAACCCGGGCGGTGCCGGTGGGAGCAGCCACGGTGCTGGGAACTGTCCCAAGCACCGGGAGACTCAGTCAGCAGCAGGAACTGGTGCAGGGGCACGTCTGAGATGCCAGGGGGGAACGTTCCCAGGCAGAAACGTCGGGAGGAATACGGAGCTTACGCTGAGGAGAAAAGCTGGGCCACAGGAAGGTCCCTGGGACAGGGGTGTTCACCTGGAGCTTGGGGAGTTCACGCTCATCTCCAGGCCAGGAATGAGATACAATCCATGCCTTAGGAAAAGCAAGCACCTTAAAACACCAGCCTCCTCTGGTTCTGGCCAGGAGTTCACCCCTTCCCGCCAGCACCTGGAGCCATTTCCCTGCTCTCCTGCTTCCCTTCTCTCACAGGTCCCACCAAACACCTCCCAACCTTTGGCCGTGAGCTTCAGGCTTGAAACCAAGGTGGGATTTCTTGCCCCGGCTCCGCGGCAAAGCCACCTCGGGAACCGCCCTCCAGCTCAGCACCAGCACTGGCACACATGCAGGGATGCTCCGTGCCACCCTGGCCAACTGTGCCAGCGCCGCTGCGGAGCCAGGCAGCGCAGCCCCTCCAAGCCCCTCCAAGCCGTGCCCAGCTCCAGCACGCTCAGCACTTTTCTATTCTCTCAGCAATTTTCTGTTCTACTGAATTAGTAGTTTGTATTGAATTAGTATTCATTCGCCCTAATATGATATATAAGCATAATCATGTTAGTGACTTTGATACCGCATTAGGCATGAACACCGGCCCCCGCAGCGCCCACGGGAGAGCTGTGGCCAAGGAGGAATTCTGTGGGAATACTCTAAATGTGGGGCTGGATCCTGCTCTCACCAACCCCTCCCAGCCCTGCGGAGCCATGCCCAATTCCCTGCTGAGGGCAGGATTTCCCTGCCTGTGATGGCAAACCAAAGGATGCTGCATCCCGAACGAGTAACTCCACCTAACAGGAAAGATGCCCAAGGGTGAAAGCTGCAGGTGCACAGCAGCAGCCGAGAGCACCCATCCCCGGCAGCTCGGGGTGCTCCTCCCCTTGCAAGCTGTGGAAATTTGGGAATTGAAGCCGAGCAGACAGAGGGATGCAGGCGGGGAGATCTGGGTTACAGCAGGGATGGGGGATGCTCGCTGTGCTGGAGCCAAGAGCTGGCATCCCCCATGGGAAAAGCCCAGCCGGCACTGAGCCTGCCTCAGTTTTCCTATCAGGATGACACCGCGCTCTGTAGGGCCCGATCCTTAATTAGCTGATGGAGCTGTAACGAGCAGAAGCAGCAAGAGGGAGATAGGGGGACAGGGAAGGTCCCTGCCCTACGGGGCACAGAGGGATCGGGGACAGAAGGGCACCAGGGCCAGCACAGGGCACCACACAGAGGTGGTTCCAGAGTTCATCCCACGTGGCTCCGTGCACTTGGCAGCAGGACAGGAAGGGGCTTTGTGCTGGGATGGGCAGCTCCAGCACCAGCACCAGCACACAGCCCCCCACTGCCAGCGCAGGGCAAGCACGTGAGGGCTGGCCGCTTGCCACATCCCCAGAGGCTCTTGCACGGACTCAAATCACCTTCACATTAACATGAAATGGAGTTTCTTTTAATCCGCTGCCTTGCACCTCTGAGCAAGATTCCATCGTGGGCACGAGCGGTGCCAGAAGGACCGAAACGGCACTGGGGCCAGAGCTGAGCTGCCCGATGAGCATCAGTGAAGCATCAGTGAAGCATCAGAGCAGCCCCGGCGTAACAGCAGAACTTCTAACACACATTTATAGCTGCGCTTTATACTTAGACATTCATTTTATATATATTTTTATGTAACAGAGGTATTTATATATAGCAATCCCTACCTGCTGATGCCCACGGACGTCTCCCAGGGGAGACCGCAGCTCTCGGCTCCGAGCACCCAGCCCAGAGCCCAGAGGTTTCCCGGGAAAAGCGCTCCCGGCCACGCACAGATGTGCACACACGCGTGCAAACACACACAGGGGCCTGTTTTAAAATCCTAAGAAAACCCTGAGTCTTCACTGTCAGTGCTGTATATCACTTTGAGATATATACCATATTAGCAAAAAGAACTGAATTATATTGCATTCATGATGCAATTAAACACTTCACTAGGAATCAATGTAAAACTGATGAGGCCTGAAAGTAGTGCATATGGCTTAGAACATTATAAAACATTACCTTCACTCAAATCCTTTTCAGTAGCAATTTAAATCTTCTTACAGTTACTGCTGCCAATGGTAAACCATCTACTGATTCATAACAGTGCATGGGAACGAATGAATTTTTTTAAAAATTTATTCAACTACTAAATTACCCATGAAACCGGAATAGCTGACAGAAGTAATCTGAATTATTATTAGCTCTGCAAGTATTCTGCATTAGCCAATTTAAAACCACGGCTCACAGGCAGAAACCAGTTAGTACAGGCAGGGTGTTAAATGACTGCCATAGTTCTTCATTTTACTGCTGCTTACGTTTAAAGGTCAAGAGATAAAAATTACATATGACTGCAAACATAGAAAGGGTGTTTATCTTTTTTTTTTTTTCCCTTCTCCCTATGAATCAGGTCAACCAGAAACTTTCAAAACACTTGGAGAGACGATTGTGCAAACCACGATGGCTCTGAACCACCCCAGGATTTCCGAGGGGGTTGTGGAGGCTGCACCACAGGGGGCTGCTCTTCCTCCTCATCCTCGTGGGTTTTCGTGGGAGAGCACAGGGGTAGGATGGTCCTGAACTCCAGACCATGTTGTGATCCAACGCCCGGCTGAGCTGCGGACACGGGGACGATGAACCCTACAGTGGCAGAGGGTCCCATGGGTGAGGACAAGGTGCCTGGAGGGGCTCTCCGACCCCTCTCCATCAACTCCAGCGCCCGGAACTGCTCACGGGAGGATGAGCAATTCACCCCCATCGGATATTCCTGCCGGGCTCCCAATGCAGAGGCTGATTAGCAGAAAGGAAAACTCCCTGGGGATTTGGGCACGGCTGTGACACCCTGGTGCTCCCAAAACAAGAGGAGGGGGTGGCATCTGGGGGGAGGCCCCACCGCACCAGAAATCCCCCCATTTATAACCCCCCTCAAGGTGAGAGCAGATGCCAAACGTGCCACAGCTTTCTTTACCTCCTGCCAGGGAATTAAACCTGCGCAAGGCTGGGGAGGGACAGGCTCAACCTCCGCGTGGGCACCTTCGGCGGCCCCGGTGCCCATTTGGGGGTGAAGAAGGTGTCTGACCCCACCAGCCAAAGGCAGTAATGGGTGAAATGACACCACACACGCATCTCACAGGGACCTCACAGGTCACTCTGCCCGTTTTCCGTGGGTGAAGAGGGCAGACCCGGGCAGGTTTGCGGGCAGAAGCCCCCGGTGCCGGCGCGGAGCCGGTGTCTCTTTAAGTGACCATGGCACTGCATCATCCCTTCTCTTCCTATTCCCAGTTTTATTAGCAAAGCAGCACAATGTTTATACGAGTGGGTATTACATTTGCCAGAACAATTACGCTATGACAAATGGCACATCAATGTAATCCATCAACCCGGCCCAGACAGGAATCCTTTATCCCTGGCTGCCATTAATTCCCAGCCGGGTCTCTGGGGTCCCATGCGTCAGTAACCATGACAACCCGGGGGACGCCGGGCGGCGGTGGCACCTCACCAGGAGGGACGGGCACCTCGGAGGGGCACTGGGAATTCACCTTTGGCACGGGCACATCACCCTTGGGATTGGACATGGGGGAGGCGTTTGCAGGGCGAGACCCCTCCGTGCAGCACTGGGACTGTGAGGAACCCAAAATCAGTGTGGGGACACCGGGAGAAGCCACAGAGGAGGGTGGCATGGGAAGGTGGTGACACCAGAGGATAGTGGCACAGCCCAGGCTACAGCACACAGCTTCCATGGGGATTCTCCAGGGTCTGATATGGCACTGTGCTCCCATCACCTCTCCCCATCAAGGACAATCGTTTAGGGTGGTTTTCCCTGGCGTGTTTTCATGGAAGTTTTTGGAGTGTCTCTGAAAACGTATCACCAGCAATTGAGTTACTTTTAAATGAAGGAATCCAGCGTTCCTGAGGGAGTTGGACATGGAGCTGGGATGGACATGGAGCACAACCCTCAGCCTTGCAGGAAGCAGGCACAGGGGGACGGGGCTGGCACGTGGCATGGGACAGGAGTGATGACAACTACGGAGCCCACCATGGTTGGACACAGTTTGGTGGTGCTCTGACAGGTGGGACCAGCGGCACATCCCGCTCCGTACGAGCACCGGTCAGGAGGGACGTCTGGAGGGCTCCTGCCCAACTGTGCCTGGGGCACATCCCAGTCAGCTCTGACACTCCAAGGGTGGAGGTCCCAGCATCTCTCTGGTCCAAGGCTGCACCTCTCCACGTGGATGAGCTTTTCCCTTCCATCTGCATCCTCCAGGATGGAGACCCTTGCCCAGCACAGAGACCTGGGAGCACACGTATTTAGGGAAACAACTTGTATATTTAGGGAAACACATGCTTGGCACCAGCAGGTGGATCTGGGGTCTGAACGGCCAGCACAGACCCCTCCTCTGCTTCCCACTGACTGTCTCTGGGAGGAGACTGCGACTTCCATGGGTTTCCACAGCCCGTGGTGGGTTTGAAGCTGCGAGCAGCATCTCCACAGGTCTCAGGTCCCACCAGGGCTAAAGCCATGACTGCACCAAAGTTCATTATCAGATGAGATGAGATCTCTTGGCACTGAGCCCCAGGCACAGCCACCTGCCCCCCCAGAGACGCCTGGGCAGGGACATCCCACTGGGAGATGCCTCAGTGCTCCCTTCCCACCCGTGAAAACACAGCTCAGACACTTCCTCAGGAAAAAAGGAGGACAAATTTCACCAGGCAAGAATTCCCAGGAGCCAACTCCTGCTACTCAGGAGCCAAAACCAAGAGGAAAACTCAAACCCTCCCCACGGCCACGCTCTCTGAGGCACCGAAGGGTTTCTCCTCCTCTGCCAAATCCACGTGGCCCCAACCCAAAGCACACAGAGACATCCTCACCCACCTCCTCTGCTCCATTAAGCCATTCCTGGAACCATCTTAGCTCCTTTTATAATGTTCAATACGTGGTCTGAAGACTCCTCTAATCCAGTAATTGGATGCAACACTTCAAGGGATGAAATTGGGAGGGTATTCCACTCAATTTGTCTGCCCTGATTCCAACCCCTCTGGAACTGGCTCGGCTCACTTTTGGGAAAGCAGATGGGTTTGGGCGGGTGATGTCGCCGCCCCAAACTCTCCACCTCTTTTGGGGTCCCCCTCATCCCGCCACAGAACACAAATACCCAGGAACATCCCTGGAGCATCCCTGCCCGTCCCTCCTCCCATCCAGCCCCAAGCAGTGCTGAGCCAGGAGGAAAACTCCGGTTTTTCCCATTTTTCCGGAGGTAACGCGCTGGCTGCTGCAGCTGCCCCGATAAAAGCGTTTTCCTCCCCAGCCTCTCCCACGTGCGGGGCCAGGAGACGGCTTTATCCCCCCGAATCCTGTAAATCATCTCAGAGCCATCCTCGCAATTTATGGGGAGGACATTAAACATTATGGCCACTGACGGCATCAAATTACGCTTGAAAAATTGAGTTCTGCCGGAAAATGAGTTTAAAAACTAAATTAAATTAAAACCGAACCGAATTAAAATTAGGTTTCTAAACTAAAATGGCTTTTTAATATTTTCAGGAGGGAAAAAAAAAGCACCCCACCACCCTTCTGTCAACTAATAAAATTTGCCAGTGTCTTTTATAGCTGACAAGTCCTGTCTGAGAGCAATCCCGGTGATGCTGCCTCATAAATAACTGGGATGGAAAAGGTGGAGGAGGATGGGATGATCAGCTGTGCCATCTCAGCTCCTTCAGAGGGGGCTGGGAAAGGACAGAAAGACCCTTCAAGCAATTAAAAAATAATCATAATTAACACAATCTTGAGCAACCACCTGGACGGGGCAAATCCAGCTGCGACCGCCGCGTCCTAATGATGTTGCTGCAGCCCCAGTGCACTGGTGGGATGTCTGGGGACCAACCCACCACATGGATCATGCATCATCCCATGAGGATGCTCAGTCAGGGAGGTTTGGGCATGCAGGACCAAAGATTTATCTAAATGCCCTCATGCCTAGGTAGGAATTTCCTCTGCCAGAAATATTCTCTGCTGGATCTGCAGGGACTCATCCAAACCTACAGGTCTGGGCTGCTCTCAGGTGGATGGGGAACATGGATCACATCATGCTGGACTTGAACTGAAACATCAGCAATGAGGGGAAGATACCACCCCATGCATCATCTAGTGATGCCACTGAAACCCTGGGGCACCGGTGGAATGTTTGGGAACCATCCCAGCCCATGGATCATGCACATCCCATGAAGATGCTCAGTCAGGGTTGGAGCGGGGTTTGGGGATGCAGGACCAAAGGACTGGGGACGCCCTTGTTCCCAGCATTGCCTAGGAACACCAGGAATGAGGGCGCTCAGATACACCTTTCCCCCGGGTCCCTCCCCTGCCAGGTGTGCGGGGACTCAGCAAACCCTACAAACCTTGGCTGGCCTCGTGTGGATGGGGAACATGGACCACATCGCCTCACACCCGAACTGGAACATCAGCAAAGCACCACGAGATACCACCTACTCAGTTTACCTCCCGCTCCGGGCTCCAGACCAGCAGCTGAAGCTTCCTAAAGCCTCTCCCCGGTCGTTAATGGCGGTAATTAATTCATCCTGCTTTTTAGGCGGCGTTCGATGAGCGAGCCTGCCCGCTCACGTCTTGATCTCGTGCTGTCAGGGCTGTGACAGAGGAGACGCACGAGCAGCCTGGGTGACCACACGGCTATCGATTATTACCAGCGCAGGCAGATTTAACACCCACAGGACACAGCCCAGCGGGTTTTAGGGGACGAGACCCGGAGGGGCAGGTCCACAGAGCCCCTCCAGCCAGGAGCCGGCAGGTACCGTGCCCTGCCAGGGCATCCTGAGGAGTGACGGGAGGGGGACGCAAAAGGGAAGAGGCTCGGCAGCCCCACGACCCTTTCTAAATGCTCTTTTTCATCTGCCCGTGTTATTTATTGCTCCGCTGAAGTGGCAGCTCCCTCGGTGGGGGACATTGCCCCCCCGCCACCCCCCGACTGGCTGCTGCTTCCCAAGATGCCAGACTCGGGGGCCAGCCTGCGAGACGCCAACCCAACGGTCCTCTTTCAACAACATTAATTATCTCGAGCTTTCCATAACAACAACAACAACCAAAAAATAATCTCGATCCCACTGGCTGCCAATAGTGGAGAAGCCGGCGGAGGAAAAGGCTTTTATCTCCACATCTCAGAGAAGAGCCTTGTGTTTGATCAGTCGGGGTGGGGTTTTTTTTCCTTCCCTCTTTGTACATTTTGAACTTTACAGACTGATTAATTCCTCCTATCGCGGTGAACTGCTGTGTATACTCTCGAGTGTTGACTTGATTTTCTTTCTATTAAAAAATAAATATCTTCATAAGAAATTAAAAGAGCTGAGCGCATCTTTGCTCCGTAAGCAAGCTGGGAAGAACCTCAGCCTGGAAGAGCGGGATGGAGGAGGGGAGGGAGGCGAGTTGAAAAGATTTCTTTATTTTAAATTAAAGTTTAGGATTAAAGGCATCAGGCTTTCAAGAGTTATTGTGAAAGCCTTTTTAAAAGTCCCAAGTGCATAGTCCATAATCTTCTTTTAAATGGCTAAATTTAGCACGAGAAACCCTCCAGCCCTCCGAACTCCAGCCCTCCACGTCTGGCACCGGAGAGGGCTCCGAGGTTTTTTTTAATACAATCGCTGTTTCACAAACACCAAACAAGATTTACACTATCTTTGCAAGCCCTGGCTCCACAAAGCTCAGCTTTGCTGGGCTCAGTATCAATCGGGTAACGAGTAAGTGCCTGTCCCTGCTGCCCATGAGCACAAAGGATGGAGTCAGAACAGACTGGAGCCATCGAGTTCAGAAGTTAATTCCTCTGGCCAGGCAGGGAAGGCAGAGGGAGGCACCAGCCCAGGTATCGACAGGCCACATCAAAAACCCCGTTTATTGCTAGCTATCCCCTACTTTTTCATTTTGCCAAATTACCTTAACCCTTACCTCTGGTCACAGAGCAGTGGGATGGCTGGAAGAAACTCCGAGCTGGCCACGACAACGTAAGGTTTATGTTTTACTCTCTTACTTTGCATCTGAAGTTCTGTAATTGTGTCCAGCACACACAGGATTGGGCTGAGTCTGGAGCTCTCTGGGTTAATAAATACTTCCAGATTTATGGTAATTATTCATGCAAGGACCCCAGCACATGTGAATCAATACCAGAAAGAACAATTTGCTAAAAATATAAATTCCATGTTTAGGCTTCAACGATATTAGCAAAGCGGGATTCTTTGGAGCTGTGTGTAAAATAACTGCACCTGCTGCAGTTACCAAGAGAGACCAGAACAGCACTCCATCCCAGTCCACCCTAAAAGTAAGGAATATCAGCAACTCCTGCTCTTCCAAAACACCTCCCAGAGCCCCGAGGGGCTGAGGGACCTTCCTTTCCATCCACATGGAAGGTCGGTTACAGAAATCAGAAATAATTGCAAAGAAATAAAAACAATTTGCAATCAAACGCAAATTAATTTGTAAATAAGCACGAAAGCTGCCGCAAACACTCTCGTAAGGAAACACCAGCAATCTGTGGAGACCTGCCCATCCACCCATCCATCCATCCATCCATCCATCCATCCATCCATCCATCCATCCATCCATCCACCCATCCATCCATCCATCCATCCATCCATCCATCCATCCATCCCCCAGCAAACCACAGCTGGACCCAGTGATTTCCCACCCACTGGTGCCGGTGGTTTTCCCGCTCCAGCCTGACCATCCCCACCCACGCCCTCCTTTGGCTGACGCCCAGGAAGGAAGCAGAGACCTGGCGTTCATTTTTGTCCTGGTTCTTGGTGTTCCCTCTCCAGCCACCGCTGGGGACCCCCCGTCCCATGGCAGGGCAGGATGTGCCACCCCCCCCAGGCAGGATGGGTGCCGTGGGAAGGCCCCTTTCCCGTGGGATCCGGGGCCGTGCCGAAGAGAGACATCTCTCCCCTTAACTCCATAAGTCAGAATAAAAAGCCGAAGCTCGAGCAGAGCGCAATTAATGCAGGGAGCATCGATTTCTGCGCGGCACCAAGCTGGCTCATTAATCCCAGGTGCTCCCACAAGCCAATTCCAGCACCGGCCTCCCCGCCATGGGAGCCAAACCGGAGGATATGGAAGGCTGGGATTCCTCCACACGCTGACCTTTTGTCAGCTCGGAGCTTCAAACACCACGCGCCCACAGCCCCAAACCCGCGGCAGCTCCAGCGTCGTGGAGCCACAGGAGTCACCACCCTGGGAAACGGCCTGTGATTCCAAGGGCAGCATCCCACCTGCCTCTCCCAGGGACTGGGGCGATGTTTGGATGCAGGGATGGCTTTCTGGATATGAAGGACAAGGCACCTGACGTGCCTCAGCTCAGTCCATGCCACAGTATCCAGGCAAAATCCCCCTTGGTCCACCCAGCAGCACCTTCTCCTGCCCAGCGTGGATTCAGAGAGTGGGCTGGGGGAATGCCCTGAGTTTTTGGGAAGCTGCTGGAAGTCGCTTCAACCCATACAAATCATCAGAGACCAAGGGTGATGCCCTAGTGCCAGCTGGCCAGGAGAGCATCTCCCCATGCCAGGAGCCTGATGGCTCCTACAGCTCTGGAATGGGGGCTTCTGGATTTAGGAACGTGGCTGCAACAGCCCTGGGATAGGGGGGCCTGGATTTAGGAACGTGGCTCCAACAGCCCTGGGATAGGGGGGCCTGGATTTAGGAATGTGGCTGCAACAGCCCTGGGATAGGGGGGCCTGGATTTAGGAACGTGGCTCCAACGGCCCTGGGATAGGGGGGCCTGGATTTAGGAATGTGGCTCCAACAGCCCTGGGATAGGGGGGTCTGGATTTCAGAACCTGGCTCAGCTAAAATATAACCCTGAAGAGGGACCAAGTTGCCTTTCTGCCCCAAACACCCCCAAGGTGGGGAGGACTGGATGCAGGAATACGGCTCAGGCAGCCAAAAAATGACTCTGGGGGGGGACAAGCTGCCTCTTTGCCCCATGGACCCCTATCCCTGCGCGGGGCCGGATGCAGCAGACGGCCGGGAAGGAAGGCGGGAGCATCCTCCCCTCTGGAACGAATGCCAAATCTGGTTTGCACTTGACAGAGCCTGACAAGAGCAACAATCACAGATTAGTAGGAAAACTTCTTGCTTTTCAACAAAGGTTAATAAATAGTGACAGCATTAAGTCTCTTCTGATTAACTATGCTGAAAGATATTATTGCCGTTTGGAACACGGGCTCGTTATTGGATTAAGCACAGTGTATAAAAATGAAATGTGAGGTTTAATCCGCGACGCAGGCTCCGGCACACAGCGGGCACCTCCCTGCCCTCGATGCCCCAGCTCCGTGCAGAGATGCCACCACAACCACGGTTCCTCTCCGCTTTGGGGGGGATCGCTTCCTTTCCTTCACTGTGACAAAGCTTGACTTGAGAGGCATCTCAAAACGAGCCACATGTTCTGGCTAAAATTAAGCCCCAAATCCTCTGTCGTCTCCGAATCCGGCATCTCCCCCGGAGGATTTTGCTGGGCTCCAATGCCCTGGCATGGAGCAGGCAGGGATGAGGGCACGGAGCAGGAATTGCTGCTCTGATTAAGGAGGCGCTGCACGAAGCACTTCTGCCCACGCTGTGCTGCCTCACCCTCTGGGCAGAGACACCTTGGGGAGCAATGGCCAAGGGCAGAGCAGGGCAGGGCACAGCTCCAACACTGGGGTCACCAGGGATCCCAACAGGGACCAGCACGGCCCGTGGAGGGACCCCTGCAGTGACAGCCAATGCAGATGGGATGGATCCAAGCCGGTGATGGGGTGGGATGAACAGGGGGGGCACCACCCCCAGCATCCCAGCCTGGGGATGAGATTCCCAGGATGTACAGCCCCTCTTCAGGAGAGGGGACACGGACCCAGGGTGTCATAAGGGACATCCTGCTCCCAGCGCCAGGCTGTGCTCAGAGGGAGGAGACAGTGGGAGATGGGGATGGGAGACAGGGGTGGTTCAGCTGGCAGTGACCTACAAGGACCATCTAGCCCAAGGGGCTCAAAGGGAAAAGCTTTTCTAAGCAAACAGTTAAAAGGAAAACTCCTAAAGGCAGAGGAATGAAGGGCTGGCACCTCGGCACAGAGGGAAGGGACAACCTGCAAAGCCTCAGGATTTGCTGTAACTCCACAATTTCCATACATCACGTCAGTTCTCTTCAGCTGCTCACAGCCCAGTTTGTGCCCAAACTCCAGGCTCAAAACAGAGAGAAGGTGCTGCTGCATTTAATTAGACAAACTTGGGCCAAATCCAGGTGTAGTCCAGCCCAACGCCAACAGAGTGATGCCAGGGAGGAATTTTACCCAATTCTGCTTAAAATTGTCTATTGGAAAAGAAAAGCTCATGACTGAGAATTCTGTCAGCTTGGGGGGGGTGTTTGGGATTCCTCCCTCCAGTCCTCCCACCAGGACTTAAAATACCACACAATAATTATTATATTTATCACCTTATAATAAATAACAGGTTAAAATCAAGGGAGGGAGAAGGCAAAGCCACAACCCCTCCCCAGGGAAAGGATGGATGGGGAAGTGTGGAAACCCTGCAGACCCCACCACAGCCCCAGCACCTCCTGGAGCCGTCCTGGATGAGGCCATGGGGCAGGACCTGGAATCCTGGTAAAGACCCCAAAGCCCGGAGCACCCGAAAGGGCTGCCTGTCCCTCTCTTCCTTAAAAAAAAAACCCCAAACTGGTAGCAGAAGTGGTTCTTTTCTAAAAAACAAAAAAAATTGCTTTTATGAAAAACAGGATGCATTTTCTCCAGAAAAGGTGTTTCTGACCGGGAAAAACAAATTCAAGCATGTCCCGAAAGGGACAATTTCTGCAGTTGTATTTTAGGAGGATTCTCTCCCATTTACCATTCCCCCTGTGGGCTCTACACCCACCTCACTCCACTGCACAGCACCAGGACCAGCTTATAACATGACACAACAGCTTTGCTATTCTATTATTACATTTTTTCTTACTTTTATTTTTAAAGCCGCTAAGAGCAGCTGCTACGCAGCACCAACTGAAAGCGCCTGTCTCCTTTCCTGGCTGAAAGGGGGGGTCTGTTTGTTGTAATGAAGCCAGTTTGCACCCAGATCAAAGCCTGCACTGTTTGTATCCTCGCGGAAGCGCTCGACACTCGTGTCAAAGTGTCAAACTATTTCATTACCACGCAAAGCAGAGACACTTTGACTAGAGGAGATAAGATGTTTCAGTCAATCAGCACCCAGAAACAGCCTCCCCGTGATGATTAAAAAAAAAACCAAATAATGCAACGGGGTGGTTTCAGCCGCAGCATCCAAAAGGTGGCCGGGGAGGGAAGTAATAAGGGAAGTAATAAATAATGGCACCAAAGCAAAGCTCAAGAGCAAGGCACGAGCATCCCACCGTGCTCTTTCTGGGGTCACCAGCCAAGGGGAAATTCCACCTGAAAAACGGGAAAAGAGCAGGGGAAATAAGGAACTGCTGCCCAAAGGGAGAGGGGATCCTGGCGCCGGCTCGTCCCGCCGTCAGCGTCGGTGTTTCACGTTTGAGGATGGAGTTGGGGAGATATCCCCGGCCTCGTAGGTGGGAAAAGGTGATTCAAGGCTGAGAAATGTCAGAAAGCCTAAAAACAACCCATCTCACTGCCCACAGAAAATCAAATATACAGGTGGGAAAGCCCACACCTTCTCCACCTTGCAGTGTGGGCACAGCGGAGATGGGGACGCACCTGGAAGGGACGGGAGGAACGGGAGGGATGTTACAACACCCTCAAATAAATCCACGTTCCAATGAACTGCAGCCCAAGCTGACTTCTCCCATGGGGCACCACCAAAAACATCCCACCAGGCAGCCCCGAAGAGCAGGCAGGGTTTGGGGACTTGCACAGAGCCAAGGAACCCTGCAACGAACCAGGAGCGGGTCAGCAAAGCCCCAGGAGGGAGCTGGGACCCCTTGGGTACGGCAGAGGAGCCAGTGGAGTCATGTCTTAAGAGACTCACCACATGGAGTGCTTCACGTGGAACGGCCAAAAACAGCAGCAAAATTTAGCTGGAAAGGGAGATCGTGGGTTCCATCAGCTTCATCTCGGAAAAGTCCACAGAGCGATGGGGAATGTCCTGGGGAAACACCCTTAAAACCCCTTGCTCCCTATTTCTGCTCATTCCTCCCTAATCCATCTCTTACAGCAACACCCAGTCGGGGTCCACATGGTGACACCAGCCCAGGGGACACTCGTGCTTAGTGCCAGGAGGCGACAGGTCCCCCCCGGTGTCACCAAGCTGTGCCACAAACGGGACGGACGCGGCAACGAGGTTGTGGGACCTTCCCAACAGTGGGTGCGACGAATACGTTTGGTCAAGGGGAAATAGAGCTGGAAGCAGCATCCAGCCATGGTGGGGACCAGGGCAAAGCCTGCCCAGAGCCAGCCAGGCACGGTCACCTCGTTGATTATCCCCCAGATGCTCTGCATGGGGGAAGGACACTTATTCCTCGGGCTCACCCTCCCCCAGGATCCGGGTGGATTTCCAGAAGCAGGAGAAGAGCGGCTGCATCCCTCTCTGAGGACGCTTCCTGGGTTAATTCGGGTCGAGCTCCTGGCCAGGGAGAGCTGGTTGGGGCACACATGCAGATCCTCTCCGCTGACCTCTTTGCAAGCTCCTCTTGCAAAATTGGTTTTTAGCAAAGCCACTTATCACCTTAACCATCTATCGATTCCCTGACTCCCGGCCAGAGCTCCCAGGATCCACCAACACCGGCAGGAGAAGCAGAGGAACATGAGTGCGAAGGAGGGCGCTAAACCACGTGGCCAAAATCACCTCAAACACAAGGCAAGGGGGTTGGAGCCTCACCAGGGGCATCAACAGCCTTGCCAGGGGGCAAATGCTGCCAGCCAGAAAACTGCTGCTCTTTTATTGCCACCTTCAGCACGGGAAAGATCCAGGTGATCCTTGGGATGGGTCCTTGGGCTCCATCCCGTCAGGCACAAATCCTGCCCTCACGTGTGTCTCCACACTACAAGAAGGACACTGAGGGGCTGGAGCGTGTGCAGGGAAGGGAAGGGAGCTGGGAAGGGGCTGGAGCAGCAGGAGGGGCTGAGGGAGCTGGGGGGGCTCAGTCTGGAGAAAAGGAGGCTCAGGGGGGACCTTCTGGCTCTGCAAGTCCCTGCCAGGAGGGGGGAGCTGGGGGGGTCGGGCTCTGCTCCCAGGGAACAGGGACAGAAGGAGAGGGAACGGGCTCAGGCTGGGCCAGGGGGGAGGCAGGTTGGATATTAAGGAGAATTTCTTCCTGGAAAGGGTGGTCAGACATCGGAATGGGCAGTGTTGGAATCCCCATCCCTGGAACCGTTCGAAAGGCAGTGGCTGTGGCCCTCGGGGATGCGCTTCAGGGATGAGCGTGGTGGTGCTGGGTTAATGGCCAGGCTCCATGACCTCAGGGGTCTTTTCCAGCCTTAAAGATCCCACGGCTCCATCCCGGCACCGCGCTGGCACCCAACGCCAGCACCTCCATCTCCCCCAGGGCAACCGCAAAGGAGCCCCAACAAAGAACACCTCCCACCCGGCATCCCTCCCTCGGGAATCTCCCACAGGGCACACGAGCCACCTGAACCCGCTGGGGGCGGCGAGCCCAGGGCAGGAGCTGCCCGCGGGAGCCGCTGCCTCCGGCGCTCCCCGGCACTATCGATCTCCCCGCGGCAACGGCTGGTGTGATTTTTGCTTAGCTTCAAATACCTGGTGATCATGAATTCTTCGGCCACAGGGTTATAAAGCATCCTCTAAAACATGAGAAAAAGATTAAGCCTGCTTATAGTTAATAATATACTGTACGCTGTCTATCAAGCTGGCTGTTTGCTATTGAGAGCCTACTATTAGACACTTATTTAAAAGGCCTTTCAAGGCTTCCCAAGAAAGTGCAGTTATGCATTTTTTTTCTGGCAAGAACTACTATAGATAAACATCAATTCGCTCCTGCGGATCACAGTCGCAGTAAATAAATTTTTCAGGAAGCTAAGTTCCATACAAAGCCTCCTCAAAGCTCCCATTTCACACAACATCGATGTTTGGCCTCTGAGAAAGAAAAAGCTCGAAGGTTGCTTTCTCCAGAGCTGAATTATCAATTGTAGCTGCTTGAGGAAAAAATAAAAAGAGGGCGTTTCAGTTTGAAATCGGGGTGGGAGGTGAACAACACCACGGCTAGCTGGCGATGCCGGGTGGAGACGGAATGGGGAAAGACGGGGATTTGCTGGTTGTGGATCTGGACCCTCTAGGGTGGCATCTGCAGCCCCAAAACCATCTCTGCAGCTCCACGCCACGATAGTGAGGAGGGAGAACCAGCTCCGGGCAAGATCAGCCGCCAGCGCCTGCGCTCGGCTCCTTCAGAGCCTTGTAAAGTAGCAGCCTGGGATTATCCATTATAAAGTGTGTCACCAAAAACCCCCACTCCCATTGGAATTGTGCAGCTCCTGCCCAGGGAGGGGTGGAGACAGAGCTGCCCAGCTCATGGATGAGCCTGTTCGCCAGCTCACACAGAGCGAAGGAGTCGGGGACCATCAGGCTCCCAAAGTGCTCCTCGAGGCAGCTCAGGGTTCAGCCACGGGGTAGGAAAGCTGGGCAGGAGAAACGTCTCAGCTCACCTCTGCTTAACGGTGCCCTTGCGCTTTTGGTGTCCCTTGGGGGTGCTCCCCACCGCCTTCCCAATAACACAGTCCTTGGGGGGCACGGCCGCACCCCGAGACCCAGGACTCGCTGGCACCGTCGGAGCCAGGGCTGTGCTAATATCCAGCACACTCCATCTGCTCTTTAAATAAAGAGATGCTGGGCTCTGCTAGTGTGGTTTAATTATTAGCCTAAAAAAAGGCCGGAACACAGAAACACTCCCAGGCTCAGGTTGTGCACCCTGGTGGGAAGGGGAGTCCTTCGATAAGAGAAGGAGGGATGGGCAAGGAGAAGAGCGTTGCTGCCAAAAGGCAGAAGCTGTATGGGCCCCACAGGGAGTCCTAATGAACCCAAACACCCCATGGTGCCCAAAATTGCTGGAGCATCACACTTAGCTAAATGGCTTAAAAATCAAGGAGGAAAAAGGAGAGGATGGGGTCTTGACCTCAGCAACGCTCTAGGTTGTATCCACCAGCCTTGGGACTGGCTGGGGTACAAATTTCTAGAGTCAAAATGAATCACAGAATCACAGAATTATTTGGATAGGAAGGGGATCTTGAATATCATCTCATACCCCCTGCCATGGGCAGGGACACTTTCCACTAGACCAGGTTGCTCCAAGCCCTGTCCTACCTTGTCTTGAACACTTCCAGGGGTGGGAAACCTGGCAAAACCCCTGAGCTGCAAAGGAACAACCCCCTTGCATGTCCTTAAACTACACAGGGAGTGGCCAAGCACCGTTTTCAACCCCATGAGCACCGTTTTTGCTCCCATCACACCGGGCCTGGCTCCCACGGGGCGGCAGAACCAGCCCCAGCCCCGCTTTGGGTCAATCCCAGCCAGAGCAATGACACTAAAACCCAGGGATCCCTCAGCAATTAATTTACTCAGCTGCTAAACACAAGGGCAATTTTGAGAGTTAATAAGTTACCAGAGAAGCCAAGAACTGGGCAAATGCCCAGGGCAGCTCCCCAGTGCCCCACATCGGGAGCTGAAGCCTCACCATGTCCATCAAGGCTCTCTAAGCACCCATTATCACTCAGAGACCAGCCCAGCTGCCCCTCTGCTCTTCGCAAAACTGTTTTTCTCCCAACTCTTCTCAGCAAACAACCAGCAGACGCTCAGGAGAAGAAGCGCGTTTTCCATCACTAAAATAAGCTTAATTTTTGAAGTGGTGAACTTGTGACGCCCATTGCTCCCCTGCAAATAAACCCGCCAGGGATGACAGAATACGCTTATTTAACCTTTTGATGGCACTACTGTTCTTGTGAGAGCAAACACCCTTTGCCTGCGGGTTATAGGAACGAGTTCTTGGGATTGTGGGGCTGTAAAAGCTCCGGAGGAGAACTCGGAGAGTGGCTGGTTGTGGCCAAATGTCACCAAACCCGGAGCATGTGGGTGGCCAACGGGACCAGGGGGCTCATCCTCACGTTCACATCCCCATCCCAGGCATCCCTGGTGCCCAAATCACCACCTCCTCAAAGCAACAGCAAAACTGTACCTCCAAATGCAGAAACACACTGAATTTTAAAGAAGAGGCAACGCTCTCAAGGAAAATAATCCGCCAGGAGCAATTCCTCACCCCCAGCCATGAACTTAATCGATCCGAGGGAAAATATTTATTTGGGTTAAGGAGCCTGCCAGAAGGCACAAGCGGAAAAGCAAAATCCCAAAGGGCCGGGGCAAACCCATGCAAATTATCATCCGAATGAGTCCTCATCTCTATCAGTATCTGCCAGTGGCAGTGTCCCCAGCCGGCCACCACAGAGCCACCACACCCCGGTGACGCTCTTCCCCAAGTTATGGTTTTTTAACCTTTCCTGTTATTAAAAAAACCAGCATTTCATTCTCAGGGAGTGCTGCGATGGTTGGTGACCACCTGCTTGGCCTCAAGGCAGAACTTGGACCCAGCGGACTCCAGTCAAAAAATAATAATTTATTATTAGAAGAACAAAGCTGCTTCACGCACATCTTTACAGAAAGAAATATATTTCAAGGCGCAACGAAATGCGTCAACTTTGGAATTTTTTTGCACCCCGAGCAGTCGAACCGTAATTAATAAATAAATAAACGAAGCTTTAGCCCAGGTCTCCACTCGGTATTGAACTTTCCACGGGGATCCATCTTTTCAATGGTGAAATCGAAGTTATTCCCTGTGAAACTTCGGATTCGGCCAGGATTCTCCTGCATCCTGCCAGGGTTTGTCCCCTGCTCCCCCAGCACCCCCAGGCCCATCCCAGTGGCCCTGTGAGAGGGGAGCCCCACGGAGGATGCTCGGGAAGGCGTGAGCCGAACACCCCCAAAACGCTTTTAGAGCATTTGGTGCTTGGTGAGCAAATATTTCCCATCGATAACGAGACGACTCCATCAAAGCTTCGGCGTGGCCTCGGGTCTCCTGAGCAGCATCATGGATTTCCTGCCCGCTCGGGGATGGATCAAACACCTGGCGTGAGGCTGGGGATAATCCCAGGAATTTCGTTTGGGGGAGCCGGGCCAGGGAAGGCAGGACCGGTGCCCGGCCCCGGCGAGGATTTGCGTATTAGCGAAAACAAACAATCCTGTAAATAACGAGCCCCTCGCCCTGTCTCCACCACGCTCCTCTTATTGAGTGAGTCAGATGTTCTGCTGATTAAAAATTGATCCATTTCAAAATCTAATCAACAGAATAGGATTCTTTCATATGTTATCAAGGCAGCTGCTGACAACAAAAACCAAACCTGTTATTAACCCATGAACCCCGATGACCTGAACCTGGCCGGGCTCCTGCGACTGTAAATTATTCAGCAGGCCAAGAGCAATGCCCATAAGGCTGATGAATTTACGCCGCGCCCAGAGCCGCTGGGGGTTAAAGCCAATATCACAGAGCCGGGGCTCCCCGGGGACACGGTTCACGCCACGCTGCCGCTCCGTGTCATGCCTGGGAATACATTACAGGCATCTGCTCGCCTTGCAAATGTCTAGTCTAGGCTTTTTTTTTGGGATTGTTTTCCAACGGCTTTGGCACAACACCCGGGGCAAACCCACTGGTTTCTGCTCAAAGCCCCGGGGTCACCAGAGCAGGGCAAAACTCACGGGGCCGAGGGTTTGCAGCCCTCGCATTGCGGGTCCTGCCAGGAGGAACGGGAAAAGCCGGGGCACAACCGGGAGCTGCTTGATTCCAGTCGTCAGTTCCCAGCCCTGCCGGAGCCCACACCAGCTCAACCCGACCACGGGGACATCGCAGTGGGTTGATGCCACTGCTGGGTGGCCCTCTTGGATCTTGCCTTACGGGCTGGTGACGTTCCTTCACGTGGTCACACCACGGACATCACCAGACAGGAGTCTTCATCCAGGGAGGCTTTAAAAAAACGGGTAAAAGCACCCCAAAAATGCTCCGTTTGTGTTTTTCGCTGCTGAGCTTGGCACCCACCGCCCAGCTCCTGCTGGTTTCTTTGGTTCTCCCACCCCTGGTAAGAGGGGGCTGTGCTCATGCCCACACCACGGGCACCACGTGCTGCTGACCTGCCCCTCCCCAAAAAGGTGATGCAGAGAAGCCCCAGCCTTGCCACGGATTCCAATCCCACGCCGGGATCGCTGCTGGCTGAGCCACCGCAGCACCACTGCGTTCCCCGAAAGTCAAGCCAGCATCTGTCTGCAAGGTTTTTGGGGGAAAATTGGCAGCCTTAAGTGTAGATTTTGATGCTTTTTGGGGCAAAGCCCCCCTGCCCAGTGCTGCTGGACTCTTTATTTCCTCCCCTGAGCTGCCCCGGCCTGGCTGATCCTCCTGGCTCGAATCAGAATGGGGGAAAATTGGCACCACATAAGCCGAGCTCAAAGATCATGACAGCTCTTCTCTTAAATTGTTATATATTTATAAGTTTAATGACTCTCTGACCTCTCCTTAAAGCCCAAATAAGCCCTGGGGAGCCCCCTCAGACCGGCTGCGATCGATCCCGGCTGGGCTGCACCTCCCAGGGATGCTCCAGGCATTGGGTGGGGGGGGAAACCCCTCCTGCTCCCCCCCAAAACCCACTGGCTGCCCACAGCACGCTGGGGCTGTTCTGCTCTTTAACACTGAGCCCGCCACCACCCCTCGCCCCACAGCTGGGAACCCCAGCTTAAAACACCAGTTATTGACTTTTTTCCCCTCCCCTTTAAGTCCAAAAGGGCTTTAAGAACAACCCAGAGCGCTGCTGGCAGCGTCAGTACCCACAGGGATGCTCCTGGACGCCCTGGAAGTGAAGCCCAGGTTCTTCCCCAGCAGGGATTTTGAAGCATTGTGCTCTCCCCAGCAGGCTGCAGCCCCAGGGTCAGTGCACAGACATCCACCACCCCCACCAGTGCTGGATCCACACTTCAGATGAAGAGGAAAGGGTTGGAGATGTGAGGGCAGAGCACAGACCCCTCTTAGCAGGGGTGGGAGAACCAGAAAACCAGCAGGAACTCTGCAGTGGGTACCAATCCCAACAGCAAAAAAAACCCCCACAAACGGAGCATTTTTGTGTTCTTTTTATCTTTTTTAAACCTCCCTGGGCAAAGACTCCCGGTTGGATGTGCCCAGGCAGTTGGAGAAGGCTGATCACCCGCATAACCCCTGGTTTGGGGCTCTATGATCCCCACTGCTATGGGATTCCTGGATAAAATCCCCCAGAGCCGCATCCCCACATCCCTCCTTGTGCATCACCCTGCCCAGGGCTGTGTGGATCCCCCAGCCAGGCCTCCCCATGCACGTCAGCATCCCTACAGGGACGCTGCCCAGTGGGATACCACAGGGATTCAGCCATGGAGAACACAGCAGGGATTTGCCTCTCAATAAACCAGATATTCCCTGAAATTTCCTTATATCACAAGGTAGATACTGGGAAGCGAGCCTTGGAAGAGAAACCGAGTGATGGATGCAGCCCAGAGCTGGCGTGGGCAGAGATCCATTCCCAAAATCTGCAGGGATTGCCTCCCCACCACCACCCTCCTCCTCCTCCTCCTCCTCACGGCCAGGGCAGGAAGGCTCACCCAGCGCCGACCTCCGTTCCCTGCTCTCCGTCTCATAATCACACTTGTGCAAAGCCGCTGCCATACATAAGGAAGAGAGAAAACATCCTTGGAGAGCCTCACAATCAGACAATTTTTAAGATCATGGAGCATTAAACCATTCCCAATAGGGTTTACTAATCAAACAGCCAAATCCTTCATAACCAACCAATCCCTACAGAGCAATTAAATCCTTCCCCTTTAAAACACTTGGCACGCCGTCTGGGGAGAAAAAGAAAAATTTGCAAAATTCATTTGATAAATTAACCAGGGAAAAGAAAGAAGTGAATCAAGCTTTGTTCTTTTCATTTTTTTTAATTATGGAATTCACAATGCCTGAATAATGTTTAATAAGAACTATGAAAATTCCTAACAGTATTACAACACAACACAAAAGAATTAACCTGGTTACCGTGAAAAATTGCATATTTAATTAAGAACAGAGAGTTCAAAACTATCCAGAGATTTCAAAAGTACCGTTGCCTAAGGGGCTAAATTACACGCTCGCAGTGCTGCTAACAGGGCTGGAGCGCGCAATCATTACCCAAGTGTCCCCATTAAGTGACAATGGGCAGATGACATCAAATTCATTTCAAAAGCAACAGGAATTGAAGCGTTCGCTTGGGTAGTGGGAAGGAAAGCGACTATCCTGCTGGTAAAAACCAGACCCCTTGTTGATAGAGGCAATAATTAAAGAATAATGTTAATTAGCTGCTTTTATTTGAAAGGAAAGTGCGGTGGCAGGAGACGTTACCTCTGCGGCGTGTGCCGAGCGGGGCGGGGGGAGCTGCTGGCCCGGGACGGCTGGACACGTGCTGGGGCCGTGCCCAGGGCAGAGTCCTGCTGGCCCCTGGCACCTGCTGGCCCGGCCAGCCCTCAGCTCTGCCAGGGCTGGGCTGGGGAGGAGTCTGGAGGTGGTTGGGATTAGCAGGGCACCATCCCAGAGAAAGGGAACCGGAGTGGCACAGCCGGAGCAGCCCGCTCTGGCACAGCTGACGTGGCACCAGCAACCGCTCAGGAGAGAGACCCTACAGACTGTCAGAATATCCTGAGTGGGGAGGGACCCACAAGGATCATCCAGTCCAACCCCTGGCCCCGCACAGACACCCCAACAATCCCCCCTGTCCCTGTCCCGTTGTCCAAACCCTCCTGGAGCTCTGGCAGCCTCGGGGCCGTGCCCACTGCCCTGGGGAGCCTGGTCAGTGCCCACTACCCTCTGGGGAAGAGCCTTTCCCTGAGATGCCCCCTGTCCCTGCCCTGAAGGGAGTTCATCCCCACCATCCCGGGGGGTACAGGGAGAGCTAGAGCATGAGGGTTCCAGCAGCCTTCCTCCAGGAGGGCACCATCCTCCCCATCACCCCACGCTGGGCATCACGGTGGGGGAGGGGGGCTTTTAGCAACGCTGCTCCCCCAAAGCAGAGCTCCCCCCTCGCCCAAGAACCTGGGGGGCTGAGAGGGGTAACAATGACCCAGCTGCCCGGGATGGAGCAACGCTTGTGCCCCGCAGCCGGAGGCAGCTCTCCCCGCCGGAGTGATTAATAAGGAATAAATGTCCTCTGCAGCCAGGCTGAGCAATAACAGCCCGGCCCTGGCCCCGTGCTCACAGCACACGTTACAAGCCCCGCTGCCGGCGCCAGGTAATACTTTATTATGTTATCCCGACGGAAGAAAACAAAGGATGCTCGAGGTCCTGACTTCGGTGTAAAACCACGGGAGCGTTACCAAAGGCAACGGCTGGCGTGCTCGGAGCAGCTGACGCACGGCACAGCTCCCACCAGAGGAATGTTTACGCGGGGTTCAAATTGGTTATTTACTTTTTTGGGAACGCTCGTTGCGGGAGGACTGGCTGGCACAGACACGCCGAGCTGTTAATATTAAAACGGCTCCACGACCACGAAGAGCCGCTTAAACCGCAGCAAAGTCGATACCCGGGGTTTGGGGGGGAGCTGGTGAAGCTTTGGGGAAACCACCGAGGGCTACAACAAACTAGTCCAAAGAATAATTAAAGGGCAAGGCCATGTTAAAGAATAAAAGGCAATTAAACCATTTTGGAAGGAGGCGTTGGAGCGTTTGGGGAAGATCAGCTTAAGAAAGCCACCAATTGTGGGAATACTGAATATTGAAGGGGCTTGGGCAGGCACGGCCAAAATAATTCCTATGAAATACGTAGGTGAGGTTGAAGGAGACCATCATCACACACTGCCCTCCATGGGGCTCCTGCCTGCAAACCTGGGTGAGCAGTTGTTGTCCCCCATCATCCAAGGTTCCCCCTCCATCCTGAGCTGGGATCCGTGAGCTCCAGATGGGACCGACCCACCGAGGGGGACCTGCTGCTGTGCCCCTGCTCATTGAAACCACTCCGGCTCATAACGAGCACTCCAGACTGCAGGCTATCGAAGCTTTTTGGGTAGGGTTTGCTGATGACCCCCCACAGCTTGCTGACTTCGAGAGCCAGCTCTTCACCGTGAGCCCGGACCTCTTCGCAGAGATGTCCCCGAGATCCTCTGCGTGGGAACAGAAACGACACACAACCCTCGTTGGGCTGCAGGAGATGATGGGCCAGCCCACAGCCACACGCCCAGGGCATGGGCGCAACCCCCACGACGCTGCCAGACCCCTTTTTGGGGAAATTCACCCCACGGGGCTGGTTTGTAAAAATACTCCATCCCTTGTGGCCCAGGAAGAGGGAAACTGAGGCACGGAGGCATGAGCCAGGGCAGCAAGTGGGTACAGAGTGTCACAGCTGCTCCACTCCATCCCAATCCAGAGGTTTCATGGAATCATGGAATCATGAGACCTCAAAACTCTGTTAGTCTCACTCCTCTACCATGGGCAGGGACACCTTCCACCAGCCCAGGTTGCTCCAAGCCCCATCCAGCCTGGCCTTGGACACTCCCAGGGATGGGGCAGCCACAGCTTCTCTGCCCAACCTGTGCCAGGGCCTGCCCACCCTCACAGGGAATGATTTCTTTCTAATTTCTAACCTAAATGTCCCCTCCTTCAGTTTAAAGCCACTCCCCCAGTCCTGTCACTCCAAAGTCCCTCTCCAGCTCTCCTGGAGCCCCTTTAGAATCTGGAAGGTGTTCTAAGGTCTCCCTGGAGCCTTTTCCTCTCCAGGCACCTTCGATGGCAAAAGGGACACGATCCCATTATGTCACAGTGATCTGGGAACAGGAACCCTGAGCTTTAACCCTCCCACACAGAAACCCAACACCCCCATGCTCAGCCCTGTCCTCCCCACCCACCGAGCCCCAAAACAATGAGGGGGATGCACCCACAGACCGCACTCCCCCCAAACCCAAGCCAGGAGAGCACAGCAGGGATCTCATGCAACCAGACCCAGCACAGGGCTAAATTCTTCTTCCCAGGCTTTGCTGTCTTGGAAAGACAGAGCAAAAGCTGCAGGAAAATGTGTACCACCACAGAAAAAAGAAGAAAAAAGAAAAAGGTAATCAAAGAAAACTCAGTCACTGATCCTGTTGCAACACGCAGGAGAAAGTGTTACGAAAGGGGAAAACTTTTTAATAAAGTCTGCAAGTATATATTCCTCCTTTATCAACCTCAAGATTTATTGACCCAAGGAGCCATATTGACTGAATAAATCTTGATAATGACCCCAGCAGAAGTCAATACCTGCTTATTATCTCCCAAGTTGGGGAATTACATCTTTCGGTAATAGGAGCAGGACGGTACAGAATGTTCTGAGAAACTTCAGGCGGGCTTTTTGGGGGGAATGGATGTCTCTGATGTGCCTTTTGCAATCCCAGAGGGAACGTGCTACACCATCGATACGGCAAAGGAGCCGCGGTGTGGTTTCTGTCTCGAGGTGTGGAGAGGGGGGAGCACAAACCGCCGTCGCTTCCCAATCCTACATTAATTCCATTCCTGGACGTGCCGAGGAGCAGGATGTTGCAGCTCCCCTCTGCCCCCCCCAGCCCACGAGCGGCGGCCCTGTAATTTCAATTTGCCGTGTTGTGTTGGCAGCTCCCGGGATAATTCCCCGAAATTTGGGATGTGGGAATTCCTGCAGCCGGGGATGCGGTGCCATGACTACGCCAGCACCCAAGGGAGGAGCGGAGCAGGAACATCTTCATCCCATGGGACACACAGACACCTCTGGGAACCAAAAGACACCGATTTTCTCCAACCAGGAGGGGAAAATGGGGAAGCAGAGGGGTCCTTCGACCCCCAAATCCACAGGCAAGCAAAGCCTCCTGCCTTTAAAGACGGTGCTTCTTTTGCCAACAGTCAACTTCCCATCGAGCGGAGAAAACAGGAGCCCTGGGACCAGCACACACAACAATTTGCCTGTATTTTTATTTCACGTCTCTGCAGACAGCAAGAAAAATTAACTGAAGGGAGCAGCTCCCGAGCCAACATATGGAGGGAGACGAATCGCGAGCTCCGCGCGCTCCACTGAGGTTATCTGGTTAAGCGAGTGCCTCCTAAAGGACTCACGGGCTGGGAGCGTAGCGCTTGCTTAATCTGGTCATAAATAATAATTTGGATCACCCAACCCTTTAACATTCTGCTCCACCTGCAGCACGGAGGCCCTGCTGAGCCCTGCCAAACTCCCGGCTCGAGGCAGCAGGAGGAAACCTCTCCCTGCTCAGCACCATCGATGCAGGAGGCACCCCATGACCTCCCCTCCACGCTGTCCCCCATTTCACTGAGCACAGCGACCCCAAGAGCTCCACTCGCTGTCCCCATGCCCATCTCCAAGCTGGAAAACCAAGCAGGAGATGGCACAGCCCACACTCTTCTCTCCAGTCCCACAAAAATCAAATTATATTTCCATCCCTGTCCCCTGTTTGCCTCTTGGCCACAATCCCTTTTTTTCCCCTCCCTTTCCAAGGCCACAGAGACAATCCACTAAACTGGATCAGGAGGCCAACGTGTACATCTCTAATGGGCTGCAGCACGCACACAATTAATTAATGGATTTATTAATTAGGGAAGAAGTCACTCTTTGGGCTGGAATTGGGGTCACCAGTTTCTAAAGTGAGAGCTGTGGAGCTAAAGATAAACTCTCATTTTCTGCAGCTCTTCTTGTCTGGCAGTGTCTCAATTATTCAGCCACCAAAAAAAAAAAAAAAAATTAAAAAAAAATCAGATTTCACTTCAGGAACTTCATGGTCTGACTTTCCAGAGATGCTCAACACAGACCCCACAGCAGGTGGGACCAGAAACACGGCCCTCCTCCTTCTCACCTATAAATTGGAAATAGTAAAACTATCTAATATTTGCTTCTGACAAAGGATTGGGGAGATGTGGGATGGATGTTGCACCTCAGCCTGTTCCAAGGAGGGAGTCGTGGTGGAGGAAGGGGACACCGAAGTGGCCACTGATGGTGACATTCAGAGCCACCAAGGTTCGAACTTGCTGATGCTGCAGCGCCAGCGACACTTCAGCGAGCGGTTCAGCTGAACCTCCTTGGTGGCCACATGGAAGGGACAAGCACTTGTAGCTGCCAGAGCCCTCAGCCTCTCAGGAAACAGAGCTCCTGGGTGAAGGAAAGAAATATCACCAGTGTCCCTATCAACAGAGCACAGCCACAGTAGGAGACAGCCGAGAATCCACATAAAAAGCAGCATCCTGGATATCCTGGTCACTGGGAACCTCACAACAGGAGCACACAACTATGGGCCAACAGACAAGCCAAGCACAAGACGGGCGTCTGCCAGAACCAGCTTCTTTAGTGCCACCGCTCCCAAATTCCTATGAATTCCTACGAATCGGGCAAACTGGATGACTGTGCAGCCAACGCTCCCCACGCCCTGATGCACCGGGAGCAGCTGGAGCCACTGGAAAGCACACAAACCACATTCCCAACGTCACAAAGCTCCTGAGCCAGCCCCAGGCACAGGCTCACTTCCATAAACCCTGAGATTTCAGCCTGGAAAGACAAATTCCCCCCCAACGTGGGGGTATCCAAAGCCCCCTTGAGTTCCCCCTGGCTTTCCCCCAGGCACCATCCCACCCTCCAGCAGGGATGGGCACGGATAGCCTTGGGTGCTGCAGATGCTGGAGGAAACTGGAAGGTTCCACCAGTCTCTCCATAAGAGCCCTAAAAACCCCATGGCACCTGGGGAATTCGCAGAGGTGAAGCTCCCCAGAAGCACCTCAGCATCCCCCCGAGGTTCTCCTGCTGCTCCACCAGAATGCAGTTAAGTTTATTAGTCCAAGCTCCAGGAATTAAGCTCCAGCCAAGAGGACTGATAGCTTATTTACTGCTGTCGTCTATATAAAGCAGAATTTTGACACATTGTTAAATGATGCACATTTAGATAAGTCAAGCTGTCATATCATTTAATGGATGTCTAAACTCCCTCTGTAGCTGATATGTAAAATTTATGCACTTCAGAATATCATAAGGTTATAATATTTTAATCACATCCACAGTTGTGGGGTTGGGGTTTTTTTTCTGCCTCCCCCTAAACTCGAAACAGCACAAACATTTCATGAAGCAGACCACGCTCCGGGCTCACCACCACCCAGCAGAGCCGCCGCCACCGAAGTTTGTGCCCAACTCCAGCACGGGGAGAACATTTGCATTCCGGGAAATAAAACGAAGAACATTTTATTTGACAAACCAAAGGCTGGAGCCGTGTAGCCAGAGCTCATCTGCATAATGAGATGTGAAGACATGTATAAAAGATGGCTCTAATCGCTCTCACTCGCCCGTTGGATTTATTATCCCAAACCAGCAGCTCGCAACTCTTCCCATTTTTTTGCCCTTTTCCCACGGAAAGGGGTTGGATCAAAGCAGCACACGGAGCGTGGAATCCATACCCGGAACGCCGCAAACCCCGAGAAATTAAAACCCAAAAAACCCCACGAAGGTATGAATCCCTCTCTGACTATTCCACCCAAGAAAGCTGTAAAAAAAATACTGCATTAGTAATGTACACAATAAACCAATCTCATAACGCGGTGAAATACGCCTGGCATTATCTTTGATGGAATTTTATCTCTCCTCATTTCCGCGCCTCCGTGCTGTGAAAGGGCTCAGCGCCGATTCGATCCGAGCGCTGCCGAGGAGCACATTATCCCTGTGTTTTCCATATGCCCACCATTCATCAGGCCGGCTCAAACTCTGCCATTCCCGGCCAGCCCCAGGCCACCAGAGCTGCTCAGACACATCCATTAAACAGGAAGGGGAAAAAAAAAAAAAAGGAAAAAGCTCTTGGAAGAATAATAAATGGATTGTTTCCTTTCCCTTCTTTTTTTTTTTCCTTCTAATTTTCCATTTTTTTTTTTATATTTTATTTTTTAATGGAGGGCATTAGGCCAAGCTGGCACAAGGTCACCTTTCCCACCGCGATCCCGGCGAGGCGGCAGAAGCGCTGCCTGGACAGGAGTGCATCCCCCCCGCTCCCATGCCCGGCCCCCGGAACGCCGGGGAAGCAGAGCTGCCCCCTCCCAGCCCACCTCTCCCTCCGGCAAAGTTCACCCCTGAGAGACCCGCGGCAAAGTAGCTGCCAATATTTATCTTTAAATAAAGGTCTGCGCGCACCCAGGAAAAGTCATTAGGGCGATTTAGCGGGGAAGGCTTTTGTATCCGAGGCGCTCAGAGCCGTAATCCCTTCCCTTCCACAAAGCCCGAGCGGAGCAGTCATGGCAAACCCACCGGCCGCGGTACCTGCGGTACTTTTCGGGTCGCGCGGCGCAGACGCAGCGCATAATCTGCTTAAAAGGCAAAATGTATTAAATGCTGGAACTGTTGATCCGGTACCGGAGCGCCATAAATCGCATTTCGATTTGTTTACTCGCCTCCGAAGCGTGGTGCATTTTAAACTCCGGCATATCCTACAGGGCTAAACCCAGCTCGCATCCGCGGAAATGAGCGTTCCGGCTGGTGTAGCGGCTCCAGGTTGGGTTCCATCCCATTATGTTGGCAGAGCCATTGTGTTAATTACCCGCCTCCTATTTTAGGTGCGCGTTTTAAGGTCGCAAAACTGTCAGCAGCCCCCGGCCAGACCTTCCCCCGCACACGGTAACAAAGGACTTACCGGGAATCTCACAGAGCGAGGGTACCACGGTGGGATACGGCGGCCGTGACCTGCCCGGAGCCACAAAGGAGCTGCGGCCCCCCCGCCGCATCCATCCCCGGCCCGAGCGGCACCGCCTGGCACCGACCGCCCTCCCGGCGCTCAGGGCTGCCCGAGCCCCCGCACCGGCCCCGCACACCGGCCCCGGATAACAATGGGAGGGCGGCGGGGCTCCGGCCAGCCCCGCTCCGCCGTCCCCGCACCCATCCCCGCACCCGCGCGGCTCT
>VWZF01002325.1:790266-827000 GCA_013396755.1 Sclerurus mexicanus | reverse complement strand
CCCGATCCATCCCCCCGGGCCATCCCCGAGCTCCCCGATCCATCCCCGGGACCACCCCCGGCATCGCCCCCGCGACCCCCGCCCGCCCCGCCGGGGGTCTCCGTGCGGGGAAGGGGCGCGGAGCCCTGCGGGCGGTGCGGGTTTATTTTCCAGCCAAATCGAGGGGTTTAAGATGGAAAATCGCCAGCCGGGAGCCGCCGGTTAAACTTTTGCAGGTTTGGGGGGATTTTTTTGTTGTTTCGGGTGGTTTTTTTCCCCCCGAGCGGACCTGTCCAGCACCTCTGACCTCCTGGGAACGGGTACAGCAAACACGCCCCGAGCACTCCGCGGTCGCAAACACCCCGCGGGCAGAAACGCGCTGAATTGCGGCTGCTTTCGGGCTGCATTTCTGAATTTCTCAGTGCGGTGGGCTCTGAAGGGTCCAGCCAACTTCAGCAGAGGAACGGAGCCCACCCAGCAGCGCCTGTCCCTGCAGTTCCCACTCTGCTTCGCCACCGCAAAAAGACCCCAACTTTCCAGTATCAGCCTCGAGCTGTCCCCTAGCCTGTTGTACTGACCAGCCCGACCTCCAAAGGGCTCGGAGGATCAATTCCCATTGCCCCGGGAAGGGGTAAGCCCCCCAGCGGAGCCGCGTTTGCACTGGAGGGACCCCAACGCCGCAGGCTGTGACTCAATCTGAGCAGAAAAGGACGGGGCTGCCCCTCGGGTGCCTTTGGCAGGCAGGTATTGCAGAGCAAGCAAGAGCAGCGGTTTGATGTTCCTGCCTGGGCTGTCACGCAGACACGTGCACGTCTGTGCTGATGGAAGAGCCCGGGGGCTCTGCCAGGCTGGGACACGAACCCGCATCCCAGCTGCCCTCCAGGAGGCAAGCTCATTCCCCACCACCACCCCACGGATGGGGAGGTAATCCCAAAGTGTCCCCAGGGGTTCAGAGGCTGCTTTGCCTCCAAAACAGCAAGGATTGGGGCACTGAGCAACACACTCCTTGTCCACCACTCTCCCGGCCCCCCTGTCTTACCTGTCACCTTTTGATCCCTGTGCATGGAAGGGCTGGAGGGAGTGTGGGCACCAGCAAAGCCAGAAGTGCTCCTGCAGTGGTCACTCGTAGCCCTTCACTGTTCCCAAAGCTCTCAGCTCCTCTTGCTGCAGCAGGTCTCGCAGTGCTGGAGCCTGGCTCTGCATGTGGCCGAGGGAGAAGCAGCCCCTCACGGCCCAGACAACATCCTGTTGCTGTTCCCTGCCTTTTGCAGGGCTCTTGGGATTCCACCGAAAAGCAGCTTTCGAGTTCAGAAGATGCAGAAGGAAAGGAACACCCTTCAAACTGCTCCCTGCTCTGCAGGTGCTTGCAGCTGTCACAGGGACAGCTCTGCTCCTGGGCCAGCAGAAGTGTCCAGCAGGGTAAGGTGGATACCCAAAGTGACCTTGGCCCCACACTGTAGCACAAACAGCCAGGAAATGATCTTGTTCTTCTCATCTCTTCCACTCAGAGAAGCTCAGAGTCGCTCACAATCCCACAATTGCAAAACGCCTCAGGCAGAAGAACAAGTGAATAGAAAATCAAAGTTCAAAGGAAGGATTTGCAGAAACCGAGGCAGTTTGTGTCAGAGAGAGCCTGGGTGCTCCTGCAAGCCCTGTGTCAGCCTCTTCCCCACCTTCAGAGCTGGCTGGAGAAGGGGTTCCCATGGCACATCCTTCTCATGGTCCCACAAAAAGTACATCCCCCTGGAACTGGGGGACCCCAGATGAAAATGCTGAGCTGAAATTTCAACCCCGTTGGCATCAACAGCAAATTCCACGGATGCTCGGAGACCCCCCAACCACGTGTGCTGCTCCTCTTTGGCAGCACCCAAGTCAATCCTACTTCGCTCAGGGAACCCCAGTGCTATGAATAGATTTTCTTTACCCCCCACAATCAGGGAGTAGAAACCACGGGGAGTCACTGAGATTTGTAATGAGATTGGGGCTGCTGGTGGTGCCAGGCAGCTGCTTCACCTCTGGCTCAGTGAGACTGTAATTAGCCAGGGGTGGGAGCACAGGCTATGCAAGGGGAGATCCCACATGGGAATTCATTTCCAGCCCTCCCTCAGGGCCAGGGGGAGGTTTCCTTATAGATGGGTCAGTAAACCCGGGTGAGATGGGTGGTCTTTGCTGGGGGTGAGCTGGTTTCTGCTCTTTGATGGCATGGTGTCCTCTCTGTGCCAATAACAGGAATTGCCCAGTCTGTCCATGACCAAAACGCTCCAGGGATCTCCTGCTGGACCCCATCAGGAGAGGTCCCAGGCAAGGGGATCTTCTCCTGTGCCCACAAAGCTGATCTCACACCCATAAATCCCCTCCCTGCTCTGCTGGCCAGGGAACAGAGGAGCCTGCTCATAAATCAGGAATAAAACTAACTTGGCATCTTTGGTGAGCAAATTAAATTGTGGGCTTTGGAGGAATGTTTCTGTTTGGCCGAATCATTAATAAATCAATGGGAGCCATAAGGAAGAGGAGAGGGACTGTGTCCTGTGCCACAAGAAGGGACAGAGCTGTGGGGTGGCGCACACCGTCCCCATCCCTGTGTCCCCTCGGGCACTGCCCCGTGGCCCTGGAGCACCCCGGGGAGAGCAGGGGGACCCCGAGCCAACCCACCCCCTCACCACGTCGGGCTCACCCACCCCAGGGAACGCTGCGAGGCACAGGTTAATAAATCAGTTTGTCTCCAGCCCGGTTTGCTTTGTGTGCCTGACAATAGCCCGTTGTAAATGGCAGCCCCTTGCCTCCTCTCCTGAAAGGCTTTTAATTAAAATATGGAAGGGGCTTTTCTGTACACTTTAAAAAAAAAAAAAGAGAGAGAGAGATTTCAGCACACTCCCATTTCAGGCGTTAATTTATTCCTGCCTTCCTGGCGTTTGTGATCCACGTCTTTGTGCAGTGATTCAGCCCCATTAGGCGGTCGAGAGGTGATGCTGGGAGTGAGAGTCGTGTGCCAGCACCGATGGGGAGCCAGAGGGGATGGTGAAGCAGTGGTGGTGAGGAGTCAGAGGGGATGGGGAGCTCACTCAGTCACCTTGTCCCGAGGATGGGCAGAGGGGCACCAGGAACCCCACTGTGGGAGAGCAGTGCCATCAGGGGGACTGGGAATGTGTCAGGCCCTGGAACTCGGGTCCAGCTTCAGCCCTGGGCACAGAGAAGAAAGACCCTCCTGGGGACCCAGCTGGCTGCTCCCAGAGCTCTGGCCCCATCCCGTGCACGGAAAGCAGTGCAGCCCCTGTCAGCTGTCACTGAGCAGGTTTGGTCCTGGCGTCCCAAAAACCCTGACAGGGATCCTGCCTCCTCCAGCAGGAGAGGCCAGGGCCACCCCAGGGCTCTGCCTGACCTCTGCCAGCCCAGGGACACAGGATTGACCCTGCAGAGGGCTATGGGGCTGTCCCAGTCTCTCTGGTATCCTCACAAATGATTCAAAGTATTCANCCTTTCCCCTTATCCATCCTTTTTCCCCCCATCCCTCTCCTTTTTCCCCCCATCCATCCCTTTCCCCATCCCTCTCCTCTCTCCCGCACAGCGCCCGCTACAACGTCGCCACCTGGCGGCCACCGCGGCAACTGCAGCGCGTCCCCTCGGGCCGGGCCGGGGGGACACGGAGGGGACACGGGGGGGACACCGAGGGGACCCCCCGAAAGGGGACACGGCGGGNAAACCCTGACAGGGATCCTGCCTCCTCCAGCAGGAGAGGCCAGGGCCACCCCAGGGCTCTGCCTGACCTCTGCCAGCCCAGGGACACAGGATTGACCCTGCAGAGGGCTATGGGGCTGTCCCAGTCTCTCTGGTATCCTCACAAATGATTCAAAGTATTCAGTAGTTGTGGCTGCCCCATCCCTGGGTGTGTCCAAGGCCAGGTTGGACAGGGCTTGGAGCAACCTGGGCTGGTGGAAGGTGTCCCTGCCCATGGCAGGGGGTGACACTGGATGGGTTTTGAGGTCCCTTCCGACCCAAAGCATTCTGTGATGGCACAGGAGCCCATCACTGCAGGTGATGGAGCTTCATGGTCATCTCCACTCTCCCTCCAGCTCCTCTCCCCTCTCTCCCTTAAGCCTCTTTACCCATCCCTTTCCCCCTATCCCTCTCTTTCTCCCATCCCTCTCCTTTCCCCCATCCATCCCTTTCTGCCATCCATCCCTTTTCCGCCANGGTTTTGAGGTCCCTTCCGACCCAAAGCATTCTGTGATGGCACAGGAGCCCATCACTGCAGGTGATGGAGCTTCATGGTCATCTCCACTCTCCCTCCAGCTCCTCTCCCCTCTCTCCCTTAAGCCTCTTTACCCATCCCTTTCCCCCTATCCCTCTCTTTCTCCCATCCCTCTCCTTTCCCCCATCCATCCCTTTCCGCCATCCATCCCTTTTCCGCCATCCCTCTCCTTTTGCCCCCCATCCTTCTCCTTTTCCCCCATCCCTCTCCTTTTCCCCCCATCCATCCCTTTTCCCCTTCCCATCCCTTTCCCCCTACCCATCCCTTTCCCCNTTCTGGCTTTCCCTGGCAATGCCGCGGCTCGGGAGGCCAGCACAGAGACCTCTCCCCTGGGATGCATCCTGTTCCCAGCGCAGGGCACGGCCCCGGGGGAGGACAGGAGCTCAGCGATGGGGAATCGCCTGTCCCTGTCCCCATCCTCAGGCCAGCTGTCCCCCGGCTCTGTTTGGTGAGTGGCTGCTCTTCCCCAGAGCCCAGAGCTGGACGAATCCTCCCGTCCATAAGCACAGTGGTATGTCCTTCCGAGGGAAAACAGAGCTGAATCAGGCAAAAACTGCTGAATTAAACCTGTCTGGGATAAGCTGTTAAACGTGGACGCCTTCTGAACACCGAGGGGAGAGGGATAAAACCATCCCAAACTGTCCTGAGGATGCTGCCAGCACAGAGGGGCTGTGGGGGACCGTGATGAGAGAGGGAAGGATGTCCCCGAACCTCCACGCAGTGGGAACTGAGGCACAGGGATGTGACAGAGGGCACAGAGGCAAATTGTGGCAGAGGAGATGAATTTCAGCCCCCAGCCAGCACCAGGACACACAGGTCACGCCATGGCCCCCCTTGGTGGGGACAGGGTGACCACCAGTGCTTCAGACTGCAGCTCTGACCTGCCCAGGAATCCATCCTTCTACCTTTAATAAGCTTTCTCCCTTTAAAAATAATCATTACCAATAAACAAATACAGCAGCCAGTGTATATAAGCATCAAATTAAGTAGCTACATGCATTTGTTATATTTGATATGGCCTTGTTAACTGGAAATTCCTGGGTTTGGAATATGTATCGATTTCAGCAAACATATATTATTTTACTGTAAGTACCAACAGCCATTGTACTTAATATACAACAGTTTAATTTAAAATGCATTAGTTTAATAAAAATGCATAAAACAGAAGGGAATTGCATTAGCTTCAATAAACAATTCAATTTCATAAATATTATCCAGTGTTAAAATGCATTGATTTCCTGGGAAAATGTATCGGTCAGAGGTAATTTCCATTGGTTCGGATGGGAACGTCCTGGTGTGTGTACATATGTAAAGCTCAGTCAAATGTGTCTGCTCACGGGAAACAACACAGGGATATTCCTGAGGAAACCATGCGGAGGTGCGGGCTGGCTCTGGGGCATCCTGGCACTGCGGCGTGGCTGTGCTGGGGCCCTGCCACCCCAAAAGCAGCTCTGGGGGTGCCCACACTCGGGGTACCACGCTGGTGCCCTTTATCAGCACCGGGCACAGGGGCACGTCTGGCTCCGGCTGGGCACGTGCCTGGCAAAGAGCGAGGGTTAATCAAATCCTTTTGACTCCATTTTTTAGCGAGCTCAAGAGGGGCTGGCCTATTAATTAGAAAGGCTTTTTTCATGTAAAACACAGGCTCTCCCGCAGATAAGACGGGACCGTGCTCGATTTTGCCGTGGCACGGATACGTGTGTTATTCCCTGACATCCATTCACAGGCTGCAGCCACTTCCCACGGCTCTTTTGTTCACTACAGGGCTCCAGAGGCAGATGTGGACACGCAGACATACTTAAAGCACTCGGGTTTTCCTGGGCGCCAATAAGGCCCCCGATATTCGCAGCGGGAGAAGGATCCGATGCCCCTGGAGGTGCCTCCATGCCCAGGCTGGACCAGGATCCTCACAGCGGAGCAGGATCTGGTCCATGCAGCACAGGGGATTCAGCTGACTGCAAGAAGTGAGCGGTCTCAAAAATTACAGCAGAAATCCGGGCAGCCCCGTGCACCCCACCCTGGATTTCTGTGCCCCCTTGGCACCACCGACCCCTCAAAGCCCCCACTCAGCCTCTCACCCCAACCACGCTGTGGGCAACACTGGGGAGAGACTCCAGCTCGGCCTCTTCCAGGCTGGGCAGGCAGAAATGGTGCTTCCCGAAAAAAAATCATATTCTGGGAGATATCCTCGGCTCCAGGGCTGCCTCCCACGCCGCCAGCCATGCCTGGCACGGACACGGAGCCGGGGATGGGCAGCCCCGGCGGCGCCGGCGGCTCCACGGCCGACCGGTCCCGTTAAACCACTGCACATCACTTCCCTGATGCTTATGGATTTTTCCTTAATGCCACAAATTAAGGTAATTGGGCTCGGCTGGCCGATGAATCCAGCTGAAGTTGGCAGGAGGAGGGAGCGGCCGTGCCGAGATTGATCCCCCTTGTCCCCGGCTGTGCCCGGGGCTGGTCCTGGCCCCAGCCCCAGCTCTGCCCCCACGGTTCCCTCTCCTGCCCTTTTGCTCACAGAGCCCCCAGATCCCATCCTGAAATTTCTTCCCTGAGCTGCAGCTCCATCCAGGCAAGGTGTTCATTCCCGGATCAGGAGTTTTCCCCTCTCCGGGCACTTTTCCACACACACTTCCCTACTCCCTGCTGAAATCCTCCCTGTAATGCCATCCCTGCTGGCTCGGCCGTGGCAGCCGGGCAGCGAGGTGAGACGGAGCGGTGAGTGCCAGGGATTAAACACGATATTTGTGTCCTCTGGGAGAACAAGGGCAGCGTCTGGGCAGAGCCCGGAGTTCCAGGGATCTGGTTTCACAGTGCCTTTTGTTCCCAGCCTTGTCCCAGCCCTCCAACCTCCTCGGCATGCGGAGGGGACAATGCCAGGAGCCAGCCCTGTGCCCAGCCACCGGGTCACGGCCGTGCCAGGCACCACAGAGCTTGGGGGCTGATGGGCATCGTTGGGTTGCCAGCACCAGTCCCTCCTCAGCGTGCCCGCACATCCACCTTCGGCTTCATCCCAGGCAAGGCGGGAGGGAGGGGAGATAAAATGAACAGGCTAAAAATACTGAAGACAAAAAAGGGAGCCACTAAACAGCCTGGTCCCAAGAGCCATCAGCCCTGCTCCATGAGAGCAGCAGACATGGAAGAGGTTTTGTGGGATTGCTGCCTGTCTGCCCGCAGGTTCCATGGATCCTGCTGCAGATATGCAGCCTGTGGGCAGGGCAGCTGTGCCATGGCCAAGGTGGCCGTGCCGTGGCCAAGGCAGCCGTGCCATGTCCAGCTGGTGAGTCGTGGCATTCCAGTGGCGTGAGTGCCATCACTCCCGGGTGCCGCGGGACGTGTCCCAAGAACAGAGCCCGGGATGTGTAGAGTTAAATGTGTGTATCCCTGGGACCAAGGCGAGCAAGTGTTTTGGCTTAACTGGGTGACAGGTGCCTTGGTGGGGAGTGACACATGAGAGAGAAGCCCTTTGTGCCTGCCCAGCTTTGTGGGTGCTCAGCATCCACCTCCGGCCTCGTCCTGGCACTCTTGGATGGGGCTGCAGAAGGATGGTCCCTTTTGGCCACAGATGGAGTGATCAGGCAGCTTCTCCTGCTCTTGGAGCATCCCAAGCGAGGGGATCCGAGGGCAGGAGGGTTCCTCTGCCTCCAGCAGCTGAGCAGGGCCCAACTTCGCCCTGCCAACGCAGCGATGGGGCAACAAGCATCCCAAAGATGCCTGGCAGGGCTAAGGGAAAACTGCACAAGCCTTGGTCGATTGTAGCGGGGGGTCCCCTGGGGCCAAGCCCTCCCTGCGTGTCCCAGCAGAGGGGACAAGCCCGGCCCCAGCCCGAGTGACAAAGGCAGGTGGGGTTGCCCCTGTGCAGTCCCGGGTCAGCATCCCCAGGGTGGGAGCTGGGGGGCCACCTGGCACTTCGTTAACCTTGAAACCCTCTGGGGCTCACATGTCACGTCAGCCGGTGACAACAACAAGCTGCTATTCCAGATTAGAGAGAGGGAGGGACAGAGAGAGGCAGAGACAACAGGGCTGGGGGCGGCCAACTCACCTATTACAGCCAAAAGTGGGCATGGGGCTATTTTTAACCCTGAGGGGGATGTATTTATTGTTTGAGCCGGGGGGGAGCGAGGCACAGCCTCGGGAACACCCTCACAGCAACATCAGCAGCTCTGCAAGGCCATGGTGAGTACTGAGAGCCCAGAGCTCCAGCGGGGGGAAGCAAAAGCCACGAGATTTCCCACCAGGATTGCTTTGGTGGGCAGGGAGCAATGGAGGTGACAGGGAGCTGAGGGCCAAGGGTCCCTCCTGCCCTGCAAAGGGAGTGAGCAAGCTGGGGAGCGTCCAGCTGGATCAGCAGCATCCTGTAGGGAAGAGAGTGTCTCCCATGATAGCAGAGCTTTCTGACTGGGGCAGACCATTTTGGGGTCCAAAGGCCATTTTTCTCCTTTCCCTTCCTTCATGCAGCAAGACAAAGGGTTGTGTCCTCTCAAACCCTCCTGCTCTCCCTCCTCCTGGCAGAGCCCCCGATGAGAGGGAATGGCTGCTGGAGGGGGCACTGGAATGAGGGATAGTGGGCAGGGTGGGACTGGGAGGGGGCTGTCCTTCACTCCGCTTTACAACACACATTGAGCTGTTTCTGGTTGTTTCAAGCCCCAATTCAGGAGGAGAAAGATTATTTTATTAATCAAACACTTTAATAAGTGCACAGCAGGGTAAGGAAGGACCTAATGACTGCAGCACTTCCAAAGCCAGGGTTCCAACAGGGATATCTCACCACAATGCCAAGCCCTTTTACCTGTCCTTGGGAGATTTCCCACCTCATCTTTCCTTGGACCTATTTGGCTAAATTCATCAAGAACCATAATTTAAGCAGGAATCTTAATGTCCCTCGATATCCCAGACCTGCAGGGGGAAACAACCAAGCCCCCAGGGAACAGAGCCCCAGCCTGGAGCTACCACAAAGGAGTCACGACTAAGAGGAATTTCGTGGTTTATTCCACCCCCTAAAAAAAGCCAGTGAGTTAATGACACATCCTTGAACGCCTGCAGGCACCCAAGAAAGCCAAGAAGAGGATTGAAGGCGCTAATTCCAATGTCTTCTCCATGTTCGAGCAGGCCCAGATCCAGGAATTCAAAGAGGTTAGGGGGGTTTGATGGGAAGGACTGAGGGTCCTGGGTGCGACGTGACCTTCAGCCCTTTCCTTGGTGCTCTCAGATCAGTGACAGGTGGCTCTCAGCAAGAGGCAGCACCCCCAGTTTTGGGTCTCTTTATTTTAAAAGTGAGAACAGCAGCTCGGTGACGTTGTTAAGCACGGCATCGCCTCCGAGCTTCCCAGGAACCTGCCCCCTGCAAAGGAGCCGGCAGGATCCCGGAGAGCCAGAGCACATCTCCCAGCCGACTCCCACCCGCCGTGCCAGGAGCTCCTGCCCCCCGCACAGCAGGCATATGGTCCTGGGGAGATTCCAGTTCCAGGGATAACTGGACCCAGTTGGGGAGCCGATGATTTAGGCTGGCTTCTGTTCTTGGTCTCCTACTGGGGTGAGAGGGCTTTGGCCAAGCAAAGGGTTTGTACGGCATGAGGGCTTGGTTTGCCATTGCCCAGGGGTGCAGGGCCAGGACTGCTGTGGGATGAGGGATTAGGGTGGGTTGTTATTCTCTTCCTGGGTCAGGACCCCCAGAGCCTCATCCTGGGAGGGCTCAAAGTGCCCTTGTCCCATCCGAGTTGAAGGGAGGAGGAGGAGGGCACTAAAGCCTTTGCAAAGGCTGACAATTCTCCCTCTGCCTGTGCTCCCTCCTCCTGTGCTTCCAGGCGTTCACCATCATGGATCAGAACCGGGATGGCTTCATCGACAAGGCGGATCTGAGGGACACGTTTGCTGCCCTTGGTGAGCCCCCATTTCAGCACCCTCCCCTGCCCTCCCCAGCAGCTTTGCCAACATCAGACCTATGATGTGAGAGAAGAGGGGAAAACCCTCGTTCAACCAAGCCCCCATCATTAACTGGAGCTCCCATTTGGCCCAAACCCAGGCTGTTATTCCATGAGACCCCACACGGGTGGCTCAGAGCAGCAGTGCTGGTCTATCCCATCAGTGTAATCCGGCCCCTGGATCGCACTCAGCCAAATGTTCCCAGGCTTTTCCCAAGCTCAGGAGCACCTGGCTGTGCCCATCCCACGGCATCCCGGGGTGTGTGGGCATTAAGGGGATTTATGGGATTTGAGGAGGCTGTGGAGTTGTGAGTTTGGCTCTCCCATCAGGGAGGCCACCATGAATCAGCAATGGAGTCAGGGAGTCCCAAGTACGATCCATCCTTGGGAAAAAGGTTGGAGGTATTCAATCTTATTAGCTCCTGGCACTGGGGACCAGAGGGAACCCCAGTGCTGATGGTTTTGACCCAAGACACCTTCTGAGGAGCACTGAAGCAGGCTGATCCATGGGGCAGTGCAGGAAGGAAGCGGCACAGCTCAGTCCTTTCCATCCCTCTTTTCTGTGATCCTGGAGCCCGAGAAACCAGAGCTGGAGGTGGTTCTCCCAGCTCTCCCCTGCTACTGCTGCTCTTTTTCAGAGGTGGCTCCCCAGGGATGTGCTGCTTCTCTCGGGTAGGGGGAGAACCCCCAGAGGGAGGGTCCCGTGGTGTGTTTTAGCCCCCAGCACACAGAGCAGAGCAGCCAAACATGGATGTGGAATTGACCCAACACTGCTCTCCCCAGGGCGCCTCAATGTGAAAAATGAGGAGATCGATGAGATGATAAAGGAGGCCCCCGGCCCCATCAACTTCACAGTGTTCCTCACCATGTTTGGGGAGAAGCTCAAGGGTGAGTCTGGGGAGCTGGAGGGGTGGTCAGTGGGTACCCACACCATCGCTGACATCCTGTTGCACCTGGGGAAGCCACCCAGCTCGTGGGACCCCAAACCCTTCCAGGTGAGACCTGTCAAACGCTCCTTGGAAAGGACTGCCGTGTGTGATGTGCAGAGCCCAGGGGGTGGGTCAGAGCAAAGATACCTCCCCACCACTGCCAAGAGGAGACACCTGGGGACAACATAGGGATACTTCTGAAATTGCTTCTTCATCCATCCCTCCATCACCCCTTAGTGTCCCTTCTCCCAGTGGCAGCACAAGGACCCCTCCAAAAATAGAGACTTCAGTGGGACCAGCACCAGCAACAACCTCTCTCCCCAAGAGCTCCACTCCTCATCCTCCAAATCCTGATCCTTGGCACTCCTCCTGCCTCGTCATGCCAAGACACCACAGATAGGACAAATTTAGTGTCATGTACCCTGAGCAACTGTCCCCAGGGGTGTCCCTGTGCCCTCAAACTCTTGGTGATTTGCAATACCGAAGCCCAAAGACCCAGATCTCATTCCACCTCGTACCTGTTGAGGGAGTATGAGATGGTCTCCATGCCTCAGTTTCTACAAACCCAAATGGCTGTGACGCTGCTGCCCCCATAGGAAGGGGGGGACAGGAGTTCCTGTATACCTCTGAGTGTTCCGACACCAGTGGTGGCACCACTGGCCACCTTGGCTACAGCCAGAACTTGGACCCATCACCCCATCCCTCCGGCTGCCCTCTGTATCATGTACTTAACCCCAGGAATGCAGCCTCCTGCAGATCTCCAGGAGGCTGCAGGGCCCCAAGGGCTGGGCCTGGAGCTCTATAAATACACTGCAAAGATTAGATAAATGCCGGATGCCGGAGCGGTGGCGACACCGCCTGCTTTGTGCTCACACCACGACCCTGTGTCTGCTCCTCTACGTGCCACCACCCGCTCTCCAGGCTCCAGTTGCAGGGTCAGCATTCCTGCAGGGACCCTGCTTTCCCCCCCAAAGGCTGGGGGAAGCAGGAGGATTCCTGCTTTGCCACCTCCAGTGGCCACGGCTGTGTCACCCGCAGGTGCCGACCCGGAGGAGACGATCCTGAACGCATTCAAGGTGTTTGATCCGGAGGGGAAGGGCCTGAAATCTGCCTAGTGAGTGCAGGGGGGGAGGAGGGGGTGTCCCCACTAAGGCCCCCCCCAGTGCTCACCACACTCTCTTGTTTGCAGCATCAAGGAAATGCTGATGACGCAAGGGGAGAGGTTTTCCCAGGAAGAGGTATGAGCTGCTTCCCACCCTCTGCCAGCCTCCCATGCCCTCTATCCTGACAGATCCCATCCCTCTTCCCATCCCTGGTCCCAGACTCCCTCTGTGCCACCTTTTCAACCTGGCTGTTCCCCGGCAGATCGACCAGATGTTTGCAGCCTTCCCTCCAGACATGTCTGGCAACCTGGATTACAAGAACCTGGTCCACGTCATCACACACGGCGAAGAGAAGGACTAGCCCACACTCAGGGCTGGGGCTGGCACTGGGAGATCACCTCTCCCTAGTAACACAGGGATTCCCTTTCCTCTTCCCCTGGAGAGGCACATGCCTGGGAATTTGGCATGGGAATGGCATCCACATTAAATTGCCTTTAGGCAAGAGGACGCGCAGCCACTGGTGTGAGCAGTGCTTGGGCTCGGGTGGTGTGTCTGCACCCCACAGAAACCCCCGGACTCCTCCCAGACCCCACTGCCCCCAGACTCCCAGCCCTTCTGCATGTCACCCTCAGATGTCCCTGAGTCCCTCCTTTTGGCTGTGTCCCTGCCTCCAGCCCCAAAGAGCCTGTTGCACACTGGGCTGTGGCCATCCCATCCAGCCCCAGCAGCTCAGGACCAGCACTGAGCCCGGGTTTACTTTAGGCAGCAGAGAGTTACCAGCTCAGCAGGGAACACCTGAAAGCACAGCCATGCCCCTGCACCCCACCAGCCCTCCCCAGGCCCCTCGGGCAGGCACGGTGCAGGAGCAGGGTGGTGGTCCCCGGATCCAGCTGTGGGAAGCACACTAGGTTGTGTGACAGGGATGTCACCCCGACAGAGAGCAGCTGATTCCATCCCTGGTTGTGGGTGCTGTCAGCAGTGGGTGCTTTCAGGAGTGGGTGAAGCCCAGCCAAAATATCACCCGGTGAGCTTTTGAAGCCTGCAGAAGGCATTGGGCTCCATCCAGACAAGGAAGATGGAATAATGACACAGAAGCTCAAGAATGAAATTGCTTCTTTACTTTCCCTGTGCTGGGCTCTTTGATCGGGTTTTCCTCTTCTTCTTGCCTGTTCTGGTGGGGTTGGCCAACTCCTCCTCATGCCTCTTGATAACCATCTGACGCAGCTGGCCCTTGTCCAGTGGCTCTTCCGCTGCCCAAGAGAACGGCCACCCCATCACACATGGCATCACGAGCTTTGTACACCCGGTGGGGCAGGACAGACTGGTTGGGATGGACTGGGGAGGACGTGTGTGACAGCAGGGTTGGCCGTGGGGGAGTTGGGGAACAGATGCTGCCTGGCCAGGGACCTTCCCTCCCACCTCCCACGCTCACCAGTGCCGGGGTCGGTGCTGTCCAGGTCGGGGGGTGACGGGCAGAGCTTGTCCCGATCCAGCACCCAGAGGAGCCCAGAGTTTCCCCTCATGGGGCTGATGAAGGACTGCGACCGGTGCGCACGGTCGATCGACGTGTAGCGCAGGAGGGACTCCAGCACCAGGAACTCATCCACCTTCTCCTCCACGGGACCTGGGGGGGAAGGAGCAGCATCCCACAGGAGCAACCCACCCCCAAGCCCACCCCTGGCTGTTTGCAGAGCAGGGGTGCAATCTATTGGCCCTAGGGGCAGCAGGCCAAGGCTGGGTCACAGAACCACAGAATCATTAAGGCTAGAAAAGACCTCCGAGATCACCAAGTCCAACCTTCTACTGAATACCCCCATGCCCACTAAACCGTATCACAAAGTGCCAAACCCACTCATTTCTGGAGCACTTCAAGGATGGTGACTCCACCACTTCCTAAGGAGGCTGTCCCAATGCTTGGCCACTCTTTTAGTGAAGGCATTTTTCCTAGTATCCACCCTGAACCTCCCTTGATACAATTCCCCTTGTCCTATTGCCAACTGCCTGGGACAAGAGGCCGACCCCCAACCTCCCCACAACACCCAGAGCCGAGATGAGGGCTTGGGGGTCCACTGGGATGTCTCCACAGCCACGTTAGCTCCTGAATTCACTGGGAATTTAGCACTGCAGATTCACCCTGGCGTCACCACAGAGGGTGGTGGACACACAGACCTTAGGCCACGTGGCATGGGAGGATGGGCTCCTGACTTACCAAAAAGCATCAGCAAGCTGTTCCCGAGCGGCTTCGCTCTCTTCGTAGTGTCGCAGTCGAGTCCTGCCAGGAGGGACTCCATGCGGGACTGGAGCTGTCCCAGGAGTTTGCTGGTCTCTTTGCACTTGGCTTCATACTCCTTGGTTTCCTCAATGGTTTCTGTCAGTTTTGCCTGTCAGCGAAGGTTTTGGCAGGTGTGACACCGGCCCCTCGCTGATCCCACCACCCCAGTGTGCCCAGTTGCAATCTGGACACTGGAGACTGAGTCACAGAATGGGTCAGGTTGGAAGGGACCCCACCTGGTCCAACCTTCCTGATCATCCTAGAGCACATCACACGGGATTGCATCCAGATGGGTCTGGAATGCCTCCAGTGAGAGAGACTCCACCCCTGCTCTGGGCGAGGGAGAGGGTCTGTGAAGGGGATCCCAAATTCCCCACGCCGAAGCAGGGCTGGCAGGAGTCCCACAGTCACCCTCTCACCGCACACAAAACCTGGGCAGGGCCCTTTTCTGCTCACACCCCTCCAGCCAGTGGCCAGAGCAGTGTCAACAGGAGCAGACTCCCTGGGAGAAGTGCCAGGACAGACAGGGATCTGCTGCCCTTCCAAAGGGAATTCACGGCAGCCATACCTCCAGCTCCCGCATGACATTAATCCGGGCTTCCTCTGCCTGTTCCCGCTCCATCGTGATGGTCGTCATGTCGTCCTGTGTAAACACGAGCACATGGAAGGGGTGCTCATGGAATGCCTCCCAGATATGCCCAACGGAGACTGGGGACATCCCTCCACCCTGGGAGCAGGGACATCCCTCTTGACCGCTGTGCCCAGGCCAGGAGGGCAGGGGATGGGTGACTCCACATCTCGCTCCAGCCACACGCTTCGGGGAAGCTCTTGGCTCTCCTGGATGCTGCAGTATCTTTGCTGGGGACACGGTGGCAGCATCGAGACGCGTTTAGTTCTCAGAACACAGCGTTCCAAATGGTATTTCTGGCATCCCCCTAATCCCACCCCAGGCTCTGGTGTGGGCAGCGATGCTGGACACTCAACAAACCCACCCCAGCCCAAAAGCACTGCCCGGAAAGGGGAGACATGAAGAGCCTGGAACAGACCTGGATGTCCTTGATCCTCAGTTTCGCGGCCTCGTTCCAGACGTTCAGCCTAATGGCATAGGCGAAGAGGATGAAGAATCTCCTGTCCTTTTCGACGAAGTCATCCAAGAGCTGGTCGATGTCTCCATCTGACAGCTCCAGCAGACGCTTGTAAGCCACCTCATAACTCTCTGCCTGGCTCCGCTTGGCCCGCTCAGCTGCCATCAAAGCTGAGACGGACACAGAGAGCCCTGGTTACCCTTTGTTCAGCCTCTTCCCTTGCAGGGTGAGGGTTGGGTTAGGGAGCCTGCAGGCAGCGCAGAGGTGCTGCCTTCGGGGTGCGGAGCTATAAACCAGCCCAACCGGTCCCCCGTCAACCCTGTGGACTTGGGGTTTGTGGTTAAACACATTCTCTCTCCTCTGGTACCTTCTCTCTGTTTGGCCTGTTCCTTCAGTTCAGAGAGATCTGTGCATTTGGTGAGAAAGAAGTTCTTCAGTCTGGTCTCCTGGTGAAGAGCACACTTCAGCTCCAGCATCTTGACGTTGTACTGGATGGTGTCTTTGTAGCGTGCTTCCCTAATGTCTGAGATCCTTGACAGGTACTCCATCCTGCACACGGAGAGCTGCACTTTCACCACGGGCACATGGAAGGCTCTGCATTCCTGGCCATCCCCCTGTGTCCCTCTGCCTGTCCTAACAAAGCCCCCGTGATGCTGTGCCTGTCCCCAGCTCTCACCCGGGTGTAGTGGTGTTAGTCCAAGGCTGGCAGCAAACCAACCCAGCTCTTGGTGGGGTTTTGCACTCAGGCATAATGCCCAACTCAGGTGGGACACAGGAGAAAGGGATTCCTCCATGGGGCAACTCACTCCAGCCTGAGAAACATCCAGGATAGGTGGAATAAAACACCCTGGAGGTACCAACGTCCCTGCACTGAGCAGGCACTCAACCCTCAGCACCCAGCTCTACATGAGAGCAGCAAGTTCTCTCTCTGAAGACACAGCGGGTCTCTTTACATCGATACTCATCCCTGGCATTGCCCATCAGCACCAAGTGTCCCCCACAGCGCTGGCAAGGCCACGTACCACTGCTCATAGTCTTCTGTGGCTTGTTCAACGGAAGAGTTCAACATTTTATTCTGCTGAGTCAGTTTCCTTTCGTACATCCAGTAGTAGTCGTCAAAAACGGCTTTCTGGATTTGCAGGCTCCTGGTCTCTTCCCGGAGCTCGTTATTTCGGGTCAGGATGGTGTTGTACTGAACAGTGATCTGGGGAGAGCGAAGCAAAAGGTTTGGAAGCAGTGGGAGATTGAGGGGCTCAGGTTTCTGCTCGAAGACCTGGACTGGGACAAGGACAAATGCAGTTCAACAGATTTGAAGTTCGCCCTGCACTATCCTCCTTCCCAAGAGACGAAAGGCAACAGAAGACCAGGACGATCGCAGCAGAGACCTGGATCTGGTGTTGTCCAAGGCAAGGTGGCTCCAGGCAGCTTGGTTTGATCACTAAACAGGTGCAGACCTTCAGGCTTTTGGCACGGCACAAGCGCTGCTTCTGGGTCACCAAGCTTGAAGGAGCCTTTGAGATACTCCGGGAGCAATCAGGCCAGGGGAACCGGCCAGGTGCTTCGTGCAGCTTGTGTCAAGCATGCAAATCTGCACCACTGCGCTTTGTCCTGACCAAAAAGGTCCCAGGCCCCTCTGAGGCCCCACACCTGTTCTCCAAAAGTGTCCAGAATATTTGCTTACTCGGTTTAGACGGAACTCCAGAGCATCGACCTTCTCCTGCAGCCGTTTGTGATTCCTCGCTTCCAGTGCCTTCACTGTTATCTCTCTTTGCTTTGTAATCTTTTTTTCCAACTCTAGCACCTGCACAAGATAAAAAGGAAAGGGATTATAACCTCCACCCCTACACTCTGGACTCTTGTCAGGACACGCAGCCAAAGAAAATACCCTCTGTTGACCTGAACCACAGCAACCACGTCCTTAATGAGCTCGCAGTTATAGAAGCAGCTTTAATCCCAAAGGATCCCATCCTGAGCACCAGAAACATAAACTGTAACTGGGAATGGGTTTATTTTCCTGTCATGAAGGAAGCGTAGCTGCCTCTGGAGGGAACCCCAGCGGGTGTTGAGCACGGCACAGCAGCAGCCTGTGGAGTGGAAGGGGCAATGAGGACGGGGTTTCGGCTGCGGTGTCGTGCTGGCCAGGCAGGGATCTGTGGGGTTCTCCCTGGGAATGGCCCGAGGAAAACTTTGCGGGAAGTGAGGAGCTGCCAGAGCAAATAAATCCGTCAGAAGAATGAAGTAGCTGGGGGAGAGTGGAGCAGGGGGCAGGTGGGGGAGCCGTGACTGAGCCAAGAGCCCCCTGACTGAAAGCTGACCCTGCTGGGAAAGCTCTGCAGCACCTCCAGCACCTGCAAACCATCCCAGCGTGTTCCCTGACTCCCATCACGGGCAGCTGGCTCACAGCAGAAGGCTGAAGAGACCTGTCACTTCCACGTTTCCCTTGCCCTCCCACCCCAGTGCTGCCCAAATCCAAGCAGGATGTCCTCAGGAGAATGGGTGGGACATCCCTGAGGTGCTGCTCCTCTATTTGCCACGTCTCGGGCTGCACAGATGTTCCGTTTTTGCCTTTTTCAGGAGAATAGAAAAAGTGAAGGGAGAAGCAGAGGGGTGTTGGGTGAGCCCAGGCAGGTGTGTGCCATCTCAGAGGGGCTGCAAGGACTGGTGGAAGGACAAGTGCTGCTGACTTGAATGGGAGCCTGGCTCTACCCACTCATCATGTGTCATTTGCCAGGAGGAATATTCCAAGGCCTGAATTAAATGTGTTTTATGTGGAGGAGTTTCAGCCAGGGAATGGTCTAGATGCACTTACCTCTTTGGCCAGGTCCTCTAGCTGGGCTTTTCTCTCTTTGATCAGGGCATCATTCTGATTTTTGGTCTGAAAAAGGGTTTGGACCTTTATACGATTTCTGTTTTCCAACATCACATTGCTTGGGGAATAGATCTGGCTCAGCATTAATGACACATGTCTGTGTTCTTGGTTCAGATCATCTATTGCTTTTCTGTAGAAAATGGAATGACAGGTGACATTTAGCACATCCCCTCCCCACCTCACCACTGTGGTTCCCACAACTCTTTATAAAGAAGGGGGAGCAACTTTTTACACAGGCAGATAGTGACAGGACAAGAGGAAACAGTTTTAAACTGAAAGAGGAGAGATTTAGATTAGACCTTTATTCAGAGGCCCTGGCACAGAGAAGCTGTGGCTGCCTCATCCCTGGAAGTGTCCAAAGCCAGGTTGGACGGGGCTTGGAGCAACCTGGGCTGGTGGAAAGTGTCCCTGCCCGTGACAGGGGTGTTGGACTAGACGGGCTTTGCAGTTCCTTCCAGTCCCAACCATTGTATGACTCTAGAGCTCCTGGAGGAGCTTCCCCAGCACAGCGTGGCCCGTGGAGCTGTACTCACTGCTGAGCCTGTATCTGCCGCCAGATCTCGGCATCATAAAACTTCCTCTTGTACGCTGCGTGATGATACTGTGTCTGCAGCTTCCTGATCTCCATTTTAGCCCTTCTCTCCTTCTCGTGCTCAGAGAGGTCCGAAAGGTCCTGGCTCCTGGAGGGTTTTCTCTGCTGCCGCCGAGAGGGAGGGTTTGGTCACTTGAGCAAACACAACAGGCACTGGCAGCCAGTGGAGCTGGACACGGGGGAGTGGGTGAATGGCAGCACCAGCCCCAGCTCTTCTCTGGCACCTGAGATGCTCATCACCACCTGAAACCTCAGCTCCTGGGCGGGGAACAGACCTCCACCAGCGGGGAGGGCAGGGGATTGCAGGTGGTCACCTCTTTCATCAGCCAGCACGACCGTGAGGACCACGGAAGTCAGAACCAAACCCACTCACGCTGTGGACAGGGATGAACCCAGGTGACTTTGCCCATGAGTGGAGTGGGAGCGTTCCCATCCCTGGATGTGGGAAGGTGACTTCTAGTGAGAAACTGCCCAAGAGATGAGCACTGAAGCTGTGGCAGATCCACCTCGACCTGCACCCTCAGCTGACCCACGTTCCCAAACTCTGCCTTTCGCAACACCTGAATCTCAGGCCATGGCCTCATCCCTGGCACACGAGGGAAGGCAGAAACAGCCCCACTGCAACCTCACTGTCAGAAGCAAGCCTGGCTCCCCCCAGCTGGGCATGCATTCCCACGGGTAAGATCCCCACAGCGGGGTCTCTGTAGTCCCTGCAAAGTTCAGCTTCAGTTTGTGCTTCATTTTTACCTTTGAGCCCTTCATTTTTTCCTGTCTAACTCAGCCAGTTGCTCCGTAGATGCCTCAGGAAGGGGACGAGGGAGACTCCACAGGGGCAGGATTGCTTTCCAAGGGAAGAAATGAAACAGGAGTAATGGGATGGCTGTGTCCTCCTGCCCATCCCTCAGCACCCGCTCGCGTGTTTGGCACATGAGGAAACCATCACAGATGGCTGCGAGAGGAATAAAAGGAGAGCATTTTCAGTGATGTCATCGTGAAATGATCGAGTTTATAAGTAGGGGAGGAACAGATGGTTTCAGCTATTCCACCCCGTTCAGTACCTGGGTTTCCATAGAAATTCCAGTGAGGTCAGTCCCCCCCACCCCGTGCCAGTGGGCAGAATTCCTGAAGAACACCTGGATTCAGCCCCCTGCTGCCAGGGCGGGCACTAGAGCGGACCCTGCATCCCTCACCCCAAAGCTGATCCCCAGCAGCCATCCTGCAGCCCCCTGGGTCCCCTTGAGCCCCCTGGCATCCCCCACAGGGCACTGCAGCTCCTCCCCAGCCGGGAGACGGAACCGTGGAGGTCTCTGGGTATTGCCAAGGATCTACCCCTATTTCCAATAGGAAGCTCAGGAGAGGTGAGAACCTAGAAGGGAAGAGGCCCCAGTGCCATGCTGTGCCCTGCACTGCCCCATGCCCTGTGGAACAGCCGCTGGCCTGGTTGCCGTGGCAGCAGCATCACAATGGAGTGTGGATGGTCCTTCATGGGTCACCAGGAAGGATGGAGCAAGGAGTTGCTGGGACCCCACACTACCTGGACCAAAGGGGGTTCCATGCCCCAAAGCCAGCCCTGAGCCACATGCTCGGATATTTCTCCGGCTTCATGCCCACAGCAAGAAGAAACTGTCATTTTACCAGTTCTCCTCTTCACAGTGTTTGACTTGACTCATAACCTGGCACTTGGAAGCCTTTTGCTCCAACAGGAGCATCCAGGGGTTCACCATCTCCAGCAGCTCTTTGGGGTCACAGCTGCTGTTCCCTCCCCATCCTTTCCCAGCTCCACATCCAGCTTTCTGGGATCCCTGGTCTTTATCTGTTCTGCTCATGAGGAGGCAACAATCACACCACTGCCATCACCCTCAGCATCCAAACCCCCTCGAGGTGCCCACTGTCAGGAGAGAGCAATGGTTGGCACTGCCAGCTGGGGGAAGGTCCCTGGGAACAGAGACTGGTTAGGGGACAGATTGAGTCTTCATTCCTGCTTCTTTCCGTGCAGGGAAACACACGGGAGCTGTGGCCTGAGTCACAAGAGCCGTGATAATCCTTTCCCTGTGAGCTGGAGCACATGGCCAGCTCCTTCCCAGGGACTCAAGCACTGAGATCCCTGGCGGGGCAGGAGCACGGGAAGTTGCCACAGGGCTGGGTTTGGTGGCCCCGAAGTCACTTCCTCAGCTGTGGGGTGAAGGGGAGCAGGGAGGGGCTGAAGGTGAGCAAAGGGCACCCGTGTCCCAGTTTGCAGAGAGTTCAAAGCCACGAGCAAAATCCCACTGCTCCAGAGGTGGCACCTCCCCTTATCCCGGAGACTTTGATGAGCTAACAGCCCAGCCACAAGTTCCAGGCTCATTCCCAGCCAGACAGGCTCCGAGGAGGCATTTAATTGGAAATCATTTTCGTGGCGGGGAGCAGAATGTGGTGTTTGATAAGAAAAATCACAAGCGAGGGCAGAGCGATGCTGGGAAGGCACCGGAGCCTGAAGGTCCCACCGGGGTCTGGGGAAGCTCCTGGAGCTTCTCAGGCTGTTCCTGCATGATCGACAGCTCCGAGGGATAATAAAAGCAGCTCTCCAGGGATGAGGCTGTCGCTCAGTCCCCGTGGCCCTGGCTGTGTTCTGCTGCACCTCCCTTTCCCTCACCCTCAGCAGAAACAGGGCCAAGCCTCCAGTTCTGAATAAACATAGAGGTGCAGGGGTGAACATCATTTTTACAGAAACAGAGCCACTGGGTGGCTCAAACCCCTGTTTTTCCTCGGCTTGGACTAGTCCAACCTCAAAATACAGCCTATATTGTCTGCCCTTTTCGCGTTCCTCTCCGTGGACCAATTCTCAATTGTTTAGCACCAAACCAGTCAGTAAATTAAGCTCTCGAGGGCTCTGATTTGGTGGAGTCTGTGTCTGTCACCCTCGTTGCAGAAGCACTGATCTCACTGAAGGGCACTGTTCTCACCCAGACAATGCCCCACTGTCAGGTTGGCTCTGACTTCATTGTCTGGATGGACCTTGAAGCAGAAGGTAATTGGAGCAGGATGAGATCATCCAGGAGCTCTGAGTCCAACAAATCTCCAACTTCTGGGAGACACTTTCTGAGCAATTTTCACCTTAATCCATCTTCCCTGATTTAACAGGTACATTTAGCACTGATTGACACGGAGAAATTATTCCCTCAGCTGCAGATCTGGGGGCTAATTAAAACTACTTGTATTATTTTAGGAGTCAGATTCGGATCTGTTCTAGGGGTGTAAATCCTTCCTGATTTCAGCAGAGGCTTCAGTGGCCGCAGGGGATGCTCAGAGCTGGGCTGGCTCTGGTCTGAGCTCCCACCTGGGAGCGTCCCATCGACGTCAAACAAAATCTCGGGGAGTAAATTAGAGAATCAGGCCCATATTTTCATGCAAATGCAATACATCCATGTTACTTAATGCCTATTTATAATAAATCCAGAACTTAATTCTACTTAACCCGTCTTTAGTATTTGACACATGAAATCGGTGAGTCAGAGGGCTAAATATGGAACTGTCAAAACTTTCTTTTTTCCCTCCTCTAAAAGCCTGGATTAAGTCATAACCAAACTTCCCTCAGCTCCAGCAGCAGCGCTGGGAGAAGCAGGGAGATGCTGACAACTGCTAAGGCAGCTGTGATGGGGAAAGATCTTCTCAGCCTGCAGATTGGTGGCAAAGCCTCACAGAGAAGGTCGTGAATCCAGACCCAGGCTGGGTCCACCTCTGCTGCAATCACAGAATCACAGAATTATGCCTAATCTGAATTCTCCTCTTTCACTTTAAAAGCCTTGTCCTACCACCATCTGTCCTTACAAATGTAATCCTGTGGACCTGGAGCGACCCCTTGCCCTCATGGTGTCACCTCACCACGGCCTGGCTTGCAAAAAGTGTCCCCCGAGCACATTTTCTACCCAGGTTTTTATTTCTTTCCTCTGATGAATGTTATCTTCACGTGTGCACGAACCACACCAGCCTTCAGGCAGGACCAGTTTGGTCCCCAAAACCATCGTGAACACATTGACAGTTGTGGTCCTGCAGCTTTTTGCAACCGGCCTGAGTTTTGCTCCGAGTGTTTCTCACAGAAAAGGTTTCTTCCAAAACACACACTTGTCTAGTCCTCGGATGCAGCAGGTACTCTGTGCCGAATTACTGCTCAAAGGCTGCTGCAGGGGGGAAAGGCAGAAGGGAAACAGTCGAGGATGTGCTGAAAGAGAGACCTCCAAAAATTTCACTGGCCTGAGGTCAAACCTGGCGTGTAGGAAGCACTCAGACACCGTGGGATGATTTTAGCTAAAGGAGAAGAACAGGGGACTCAAGGACAGAAACTGCCGTCACACGAGGTCGAGCCTGCCCAGGAATGGGTTCTCTGGGATTTCCCATCCCTGGAAGTGTCCAAGGCCAGGTTGGACAGGGACTGGAGCAACCTGGTCTAGTGGAAGGTGTCCTTGCCTGTGGCAAGTGGTTGGAACAAGCTGATCTCTAAGGTCCCACCCAACCCAAACCATTCTGTGACTCAGTGGTTTTATGACTCCATGCCATTGGGTTTTGGCTGTGATTCAGGCAAAGCTGCACAAGGTATCTCTCTTAGCGGGGCTGCTGATCCCTCAGCAGTTCTGGTGGCACAAAAGCCAAGCAGGAGGCAGAGCTTTGCTGTTTCGTTCAGGTGTGGCATATGCAGCTCCCAAAGTCTGGCAGGGCTATGGCTAAGCTAAGCCCCTAAACCCCCACCGTGACCTCCCACATCCCGTTCTTCCCCGGGGAAGCCTGTTGGCAAATCCAGACGCTCTGGGTTGAACACACATGGAAAATATCCTTGGAGAACCCACAAGCCCCAAGGAAAATAAATCCGCCTGGAGGAATCGCATCCCAGGTCCAGCCTGGTGGGATGTTGACATGGACAATTCCAGAGCTTTCTGTGTGCCCAGTTTTGGCTTTATGGGAGAGGTTTGAGCGCTCTTGCTCCCTTCCTACAGCAGTGAAGAACCGGAGTGATCCAAGCGCTCTGTCTCAGTGAGGTTAATGCCTCCTTAAGGAGGTGACAGTGTGAGACTGCAAATGCTCCACCAAGTGCAGGCAGAGGACCCGAGGTGGATCAGAGGACCCGAGGTGGACCAGCAGAGTCCCTGCCCAAGATTACCCCAGTGGCTGGAGCAGAAGGCTGAGGGCACAGCAGTGAGCAGGTCTGCGGGATGAGGCAGAGCACCGCAACCCTCCCTGGAGAGGAGTCAGCCCAGCAGAGCCGCTTGGAGCCTCTTTGTTTCACTTAGGACACGTCTGCCCATAATTAGCCCGGCTTGGCCCCGCAGTTTTTCCCAAGCAGGGTTTCAGAGCAGCTCCCACCAAGAACAGCCGCTTCCCCAACCTGCCACCGGCACCACAGCCCCGCTCTGGAGCAGGAACAGCCCGTTCAGAACACGCTGGTCCATTTGCCATCCCTGCGAGCTGGCTGCGTTTGCTGTTTATTGCCACTCGCTCGTGCAAGACCGTGCTCTCCGAGGCACATCAGCTGATTTTGGTAATAGCTGCTACTCAAGGGTTCGTTTAAATGAAGGCTTTAGGAAAGAAAATCCCGAGGGTCTGGGCTGCGTGTTCCGCTTAGTGCAAATGTGAGGCAGCTCCCAAGGAAATGCAGAGGTGACGTGAATCAAAGCCGGGTTATAATGAGTCCTCCTGGGTGTTTTCCCGCATTTCTGGGACTGGTTTGAAAGGGAGCTGCACAGCTTGGAGACGGGTTGGGAAAAGGAGCCCGTTTCTAACCCTGTTGTTGAAGGAGTGGGTTGGATATGCAGGGAGCTCATCCCCACCGGCCGGGAGCATCCTGTGGATGTCCCTGCCTTTCCCACTGGGACATTCCCAGGCAGGTGGAAGCAGGCTGGGACACCTGGGAATGCCAGGGCAGAGGGATGCAGGGATGCAGCCACCCCTGCTCTCTGCTCAGAGGGAAGAGAGGCTCGGGAGGCGTCAGAGCTGTGCCAGTTGCTTGGCAACTCCCCTGCAAATCCCTATCCTGTCAGAAAACATTCTTTCCGGTGATCTGGATGGGTTTTCACGGGAGCAGGATCAGGCACGTTGTACCACACACGCTGTACCTGGAGAGGCCACACACCCACTTTGGCCAGGTCCTGGCCATGCGCTGGCTGCGAAACGCAGCTCCCAAAGGGCACAGCACAGCAGGGAGGGCTGTGAGGGGGTGACAAGGCTTCCTGGGGTTCCTACACCCCCAGTTCAGCCTCTGCTCGGGGACCACCATGCGCTGCATCATCCGTCTCCCAGAAAACGAGAGGGGATGGAGCAGTATCCCCCTCTCCCAACTGCAGGCAACTTACGGATGGGATGTGAGCCACCTCTGGGCAGGAATGAGGGGTGGCTGTGAGCCCAGGTGAGCTTCTCCCTGGTTCCTTTAGCTCCCTAGGCTGAGAGAGAAGCTGAACTAGGCTGATCCCAGCTCAGTCTTTGTGCCTCTCCACCACTGCAGGAGCAAGACCAGGCTTTCCTCAGCCATCCCACGCCTCAGCCATCCTTCAGTCCAGTCCCTGAGCCCCCAAAGTGAGCGCTCAAACCTGACCTGGAAACCCACCTAGCTCTTCTGTGACTGCCCAGCATCTGTGTCCTCACTTTGTGTGCAGGGAGGAAGGAGAATGAAGATGGGCCGGGTTGTTCCCAACATTTGATGGAGAACAAGCAAAGGACAGCACTGGGGACCATGCTGGGTTTGGCAGTGGAATTAAAAAGAAAATAAATGCCTAAACAGCCCCAAATCACAGCCAAAAAGGCTGGATCCTGGCACATCCAGCATCTCTGTGCACCTCTACTTTGTCCCACTCCTGTTTGCATTTCCCATGGGAGATGCTGCTGGCTTTGTCACCTTCGAGGTGGCAGCACCACCATCACCACCACCAGTTACCCAGGAGAGGAAGGATGAGCCGCCCAAAACTCCCATTAACCCTTCCTGCACTTTGGCACAAGCCCGTTTGTGTGGGAGATGATCCTTCTGCTCCGAGCTAATGAAGAGGGAATTTCCCCAAGGGAAATAAAATGGTCTCAGCCTGAAAAAGCTTTTCCCTTCTGGATTTTTTGGTTGGGAACAGCGGCTGGAATTTTCCTCTCGGCTCTGCTGACACAACCCCTTCTCCTCCAGTGTGGGAGGGGAATTTGGCCCGCTGATCCTCTGTGCCAAGTTTAGATCGGGATAATGATATACTGTTCGGGTTTCTATAGATTCTCAGGTCACTTTGCAAACATGAATTCATCTTGACAACGCAGCTGCGAGGAAATGGAGGTTTTATTGTTCCTGATTTAAAGAGAGGGAAACTGAGACCTGGGGAGTACATGCTTTTCACAAGGTTGCACAGAAAACAGGCAATGGAGGCCGGGAGCAAACCCAGGGTCCCAAAAGCCTTTCCGCTCCTCGCCGAGCTGCAGAGGCTCCTTCCCACACAAACCCATTCTGGAGCATCGTTTTACACCAGCCCAAAATGTAACTCTCTTTTTATATTTAGCTCCCAGGTTCTGTAAAGGGACGTTATGTAACAGACCTCAAGCGTGGCATTTTATAATTTACCAGCTCAACTTGTGCTGCTCCTCCAAACCCGCCTGTGCGCTGTATTCCCCAGCTCCTCCTTGCCCAACTCCTTCTGAGCTGGCAGAGCATCCCACTGGGCACCCATCTGTGGTTCCAGAGCCCCTTGGCGTGCCATCCCCACAGCCCCAGCCTGCCACGCCGCCTATCCAGCAATTAGTGCTGTCGTCAGCTCCGTTTTTATTGCCCAATTCTCTGCTCCTGCAGGAGGAGAGGACGTAGCTGGATGTGCTCCTCTCAGAGGGCAGGCAGAGCCCTCGCTGGGGGAAAGTCCTCTTTTCAGCTGTAAAACTGTCCGACGGGCTCTGTAATCCCCAGGGAGGGTGGGAGGGCACCCAGGTCCCTCTGCCCACCTGGTTCCAGCCATCATCCCTCCAGTGAAAAGGGGTATCCCCAAATCTGGGAGCGGGTGAGGTGATGCAGCCAGCACCACGTGCCACACTGTCCCTGTACCCCTGCTGCCACTGCTGGGCACACCAGGAGGACTGTGGACCCTCGTGCATCAGAAACTGGGGGGGCTGTACACCCCGGGATGTGCCCCCAGGGAGGAGGAACCCAACCCAAGGCTCCAGACACAGGGTGTCTTTGATGCTCAGTGCTCCCGACAGCCTGTCTGGTCCCATGCGGATCTGCCGCTCCGGCCCAACGCAGGAGTCTGACGCCTTGGGAAGGCCCCCCATGGCCACACACTTGTCCCCACACGTGTCCTCGCTCTGTGACTGACGGTGAGTTAAGCACGGACCCACCGGAGCGGGAAGAGCACGTGTGCTAATGGTGAGAGCTCAGCCTGCTCCCTCTGCCCGCAGCAAACCGGTGCTGCTGGGCTTGGCAGAGAGATTTTCCAGCAGCTCCTCTGCCCTGGAAGCAAGATCCTCCCTGGACAGAGTTGGGGGACAGGAGTCTACCCCAGCACAGAGCAGAGCTGTCTAATACCAAACACAACCCACGTGCCGAAGCTTCTCCGTGCTCTGAGTGTCTGGTGACTGATGAGGAGTTTGAGAATCCGGGGTGCAAGGAGGGAAACACCAGGGTGCCAGCTTTTGGGATCCAGCACTGCAGGTGAAGCACCACCCCAGGGCTGACACCTCCAAGGTGAGCTGGTGCCGCCAGGACAAACACGACTGACAGCGTTCCTGGCTTCCATCCCTGCCTGCAGGCAGAGGCGAGGAGGCACGTTAAGGAATATTTGCTGAAGGGGAAGAGGGCAGGGAGCCCTGGCTCACCCAAGCTCACCCCGCTGCCCCTCTGCTGCTCCTGGGGCCTGGGACAAGCCAGCAGCAGCCCCGGATGGGCAGACGGATGGACAGACAGCCCTGCTGTGCCCATCTCCAAGCCAGGAGAACAAAGTGATCCCTCACTGCTTTCAGCTGAGCTGAGCAATAACGCGCAATGGCCCTAAATCCTGCCATGTGCCTTTTCCAAGGCATTATTCCTATAGTTATATATATCAACTGGAGCTCCCTGGACGTTTGGCCATAAGCTCTGGTGCCCGGTGCTGATGAGCAGCGAGAGCTCGTTTCCTTCTCCCTCCAAAAACTGAGCACTTAAACTCCCAGATTATTTTAACCCTCAACATCCGCAATAAACAGCAGAAAGGACTCCATATGTGACTTGGAGAGGGATGAGAAAAAGACCAGAAACTTCAAATCCGGAGCTGGAAATACTGTTTTACTAAAAATACACATCCAGCCCGTTCCAGCGCGTGAGCCTGGCCCTGCCCTGGGAGCTGAGTTCCAGCCACATCACTGAACATCACCATCAAACAAGTGAAACAGAAGAGCATTAATTAATCAAGCAGTTGATGGCACAGCATTTAAAGGCTGTGCTTGGGAGAACCCGAGAGCAGCGAGAAGAGGGGTTAAAACATCCCTTCGTGCTCCCGCTGCATCCGAGGGGAGCCGGGGACGCCCCACAGCCCCAAAGGCGCTTCCAGAGCAGCATCGGGGGCAGCACAGGGATGTGTTCCCCCAGCCCGGGCATATCTGATAATTTCCGTGTCAACCAGAGCACAATAAAAAGCACCAAAGAGAAACGAGCTCTCCGGCGTGGCCGAGCTCCCAGCGCGGCACCGAGCCCGTTGTTATCCCCATCCCTCCTCGCACCCCGGGTTTGTGCCCGGGGAGTTCAGCGGCGCTACCGCAGTTTCACCGGGTGACTCACGGCTCTTCACCTCTCGATTTTATTTCCTCCCCGCTCGCTGCTTTCTCATGCAAATGTTACCCTGCCAAGGTGCGGGCGGCTCCTGGAGCGTTTCTGCTGCTGGAAGTCTGGATAAGGATGGGCAGGTCGCCTCACTGGTTGGGGCCGGGAAGATACTGCAATGTGCACAGTGGATAATAAGTAAATGCGTGATAAAAATAAGTGGAATCTGGGGAAAAAAATTAGTTAAATTAATTAAAATGTGTCTGTGGTCAAACAGTGCAATACTGCAGCAAAATGCTGCTGGATTGTCCCATCTCCTCCCTCACAGGGACTGGAGAAGCTGGGCATGGCACCAGCGACACTGGGCAGCATGGGAGGGGGGCATCCGGGTCTGGAAAAGGCCATTTGGGCAATCAAAATGCAAAATTTAGAAGGGTGCAGGAAGAAGGACGACGCAGGCGATGGTGGCTGCTTGCCTTGCTTTAACCTGTTGCCCACTCTTACACTGCTGTGGGGCAAGAGAGCTGGCGTTGATCCGGGTTCAAAGAGCAGTGAAGACCAAGCAAAGAAGCTGTGGCTGCCCCAGCCCTGGGAGTGTCCAGGTTGGATGGAGCTCGGAGCAACCTGGGACAGTGGAAGATGTCCCTGCCCATGGCAGGGGGTGGCTCTGGATGAGCATTAAGGTCCCTTCCAGCCCAAACCGTTATGGGATTCCATGGCTGGGAGGCACAGACTGTGCTCATGGATCCTCTTCCAGAGGCTGTGAAGACATCTCATCATCAGGGCGGGCTCCACAGCATCCAGGACAGGCTTCCCCCAGGCTCTTCAAGGCACCCCAGGCTCCTGTGCACACCCCAGTGACGAGCAGGTCTTGTGTCTTTGTGTCCACCCCAAGTTTTTCCCCCATATCACTGGTCTCAGCACGTGCCATGGATTTCCTTCCTCATCTGGGAAGGGCAGTGACCTTGTCTCTGCTTCTGCCTCGCGTGTGCCAAATCCCAGCTAGAAAAGGGAGAAAAGTTCAGCTGAAAATCACAGCTCACCTTTTTATAGAAGAATATGGGATCTGTTACCTTCCAGCTGAAACCCTTCCAAAAAGCCAGGTGGGACTTTTTCTAAACATGTAGCTAAATAAAACCATTTCTTTAAAAAAAAAAAAAGAAAAGAAAAGAAATAAAAGAAAAAGAGAGCTCTGGCAACTATCCCAGTGCCAAGAAAGACATTTAACTGAAGGCACACAAAAGGCAGTCGGTGTCACCAGCAACCGCACTTCTTTCGCCTCCAGAAAACCTGACGCACGGATTGAAAACCAAGGATGAATGTCAGCTGTCAGGTCCCTACGGCTCTGCACTGACCCACATGGCACAGAGGGAAAAATCCACCCAGCACTTGTTGGAGGCTCTGCTGGGAGAAGGGACAAAGGTGGCCCTTTCAGAGAAGGGTCACAGGGCCGGGAGCTGGGCTGAGGCATCCCCCACGCGGGCACTGCCCCGAAGGAAGCCCCTCTCCTGGGGAGCTTGTGGTGTGAGTCCAGCTTTCACTGGTCCCCTTGTCATCCCCTGTAAGAAAAGTTAAATTCACAGCAGCAACTCTGCAGGGAAGAAAAATGGTGTTGGAAAAGGAGAGTAAGTGGAGCCACCAAGGCATTGACCTTCGGTGGAGGCTGCAGAGAAGCAGAGTGCGCAGGTGCACGGGGAGTCTCTGACCCCCAGCAGGGTTTCTCTGTCTCTGGAGATGTCCCTCCTTCACCTCCCCTTTCAGGCTGAACCCCTGGGAAGAAGTGGTTGTGTTGGGAAGAGTGTCCCATGAGGAGGTTTGCCAGAGAAGCTACAATGGTTCAAGTTACCATCAGATAACTCCAGGCATGCACAAACTTTCACAGACTACTTTCCTTCCAAAATTCTGCCTTGTGGCCTCAGAATCCTCTTTTCCTCCTCATGCACAACAGGGAAAGACCTGTCCCTGCAGTGGGTTTGGCCACATTGCACGTGCAGAATCCATGACAGCACTGGGAAGTTGGTCTGATCCTCGTAGGGAATGTAGAATCCCTTGGGGCGTCTCTTCCCTGCCCACATGGGAATTTGGTGACAAGATGCAATTTGAACCCTAAGTGCATCACTGATCCATCAAGGCTGTTCTGAACACTTCCTGTAATCTTTACTTTACCTTTGAAATGGAAGAAAAAGACTGTCCAGGCTCACAGCCTTTCCCTCCGAGGCAGAATTTTAACATCAGCCATCCATGTCCCACTGGCTGACCCCGAGCTGAGGCAATGCTGAAGTCCCACCCAACCCCTGCCTGAATGGCACCCACTGCACAAACACGCAGGGGATTCTTGCTGCAACGAGGAACCTACTTCTAAGATGCAAAAAAATCACGTGAAGCAAAGCATGGAGGGGAAAAAAGGGGGAAAATTGAGTCCCAGAGAGCAGGGACTGGAACAAAAGTGGCAAGTTTCCAAGGCTCCCTTTTCCCCAGATTAGTGTTTCCGACTCTCCAGTCTCACCTGCTGCCCGGCAGTGGACACGTGCGTGGAGCATTTACGTAAAAGGCCAATCCACTGGCTGAAACCCCCCATTGTGCTCCTTGGATTTATCACCACATCCAAACCAAAACGCTCCTGATTTCTCACCGAAGGCACCCGGCTGGAGAGCGGCGTGGGACGGAGCCTGGCTCCGTCCCTTTGGATCTGCCTCTGCCGTGACCCTGAGACGGGACTGCAGCTGCCTGGGTTGTGCAAACCAGCTCCCAGCAGCACCCAAAGCTGTGGGTGCCACGGGGAGCCCGCCAAGTTCTCCCTCTCCGTTGCTGGGCTGAGCCCCCACATCCTCTCCAAGGGGTCCCAGGCGTGAAGCCACCCGTGACACAGAGCAGAGACCATCCCAGGAGAAAGAGGATTCCTCAAGTCGCTTAAGGCATCCTCTGGATGCGGCTGCAGATTTTCGAGCCAAGAACACGGCTCAGCACGGCTCAGGCTGAGGATTCCAGATGGGTTTAATCCGTTTCATACCCACTCCCTCAATCGGATAATTACCGTTAATTAAACTGCCTTGAACTCTGGCCACGCTCTCTTGGGGACGTGGGAGGAGCTGCTCTTGGAAGCGGCTGCACGCCCAGGAGAGCCAGCCTGGGACCACATCTCCTGCCACAAGGCACCTGGGACAAAGGCAGGACTATTGGAATGGCCCGGACACCCAGTCCCAAGGGATGCCGGGGCAGAGGATGCCCCAGCAGCTCACAACGGTGTGCCCAAACTGTGCTGGTAAACCAGAAGGGCATCCAGGGATCGGAGGTGATTCCAGCCACAGATCCCTCCAAATCCAATTCTGGCACAAAGTTATGTAAGAGCAGCCCGGCTCCTGAAAATCTGCCAGGCAAGGAAGAGGTAAGAATAGAAAGAAATAGAAAAGCACATGTGGCAGCTACCTCTACAGTGGACTGGGTTTTCAAATGCTGCATCTAAGCAGAAATTCCAGGTGTCCGAGGGCCAGCAATGGGACTGTTCTGGATTTTAAGGAGCATAAGGGAAAATACAACCTGGATCAGCAAAGCAATCACCCTCTGTACGCTTGTTATCTGTCCCAGGTGCACATCCCTTCAGGCATGTGCAGGTAGGATCTCCCACATCTTTCACCTGCATTTCCAAATCCTCAGTGGAAGCAGGGATCTCCAAGGTACATGGAAGATCTCTTTCTTGCTCCCGCATCTCCTGTTCAGTGATGTGTCTCCTGCCGGGGTCTGCAGAGGCATCAGAGACACGGCAGCTCTTTGACCACCAGCAAATCATCAGACCTTCATCTCATTCCCACTTTCCCACTCCTCTGACAGCCCTCCTGATCCTCCTTTTTCATCGGTTTTAATTAGAGAAGCAGCTCAGCACCGGAGCAGGGCTGTGCTGGGGTAAAATCCGGGTGTCCCAGGCTGATAACACGCATTCCCGGCCAGTGCAATGAGGAACATCCACGAGGTGCTTCCTTCAAGCCACATGACACTGCAGCTGCACAAAAACACCCCATTTGAGAAGCAGTGGCCTCTCCTTGTTCTGCAAGGTGTGCTCCACACCACGGGACACCTCCCACCCCTCTGTACCACCCCATGCCGGCGCAGAGAGCAGCTCCGCTCCCCGGCACCTCTCCCCTCCTGCAGGAGAAGGCAGATTTGTCTCACCCCACCACAAACCGGCCAAGAAATGGCCAAAAAGCCCTTTGCTGGGTGTGCAGCACTGGCTCTTTCCCCCTCTCCCCCCAGCTGAGCCCTGTGGAAGCCCTCAAGACCTTTCTAGCCAGTTCTGAAACCACTTTGGCGGAGCGCAGAGATTCCTGACCCAGAGGTGAAGACGGGGCTCCGCTCGGTGCCAAAGCAGCATCAGCTGACCCACTACGGCTGCTCTGCACTTCAAGCAGGACAAAGCCTCCTGTGGAGCTGCTTCTCCTCCTTTTCCAAGCCACCACCACACTTGCCCAGGGATGCTGGGCCACGGACAGGACACGGCAAAATGGTTCTTGTGACTAGTGTAGCCTTTAAAGTCAGGTTCATATTAGAAATCCAGCAAGGGGGTGGAATGTGCTGCGTTTTCTTAATCCAAATAGCTGTAGCAGGAGAAATCTTGCTATATTAAAAAAAAAAGTTACTTATGGCATCTTTATGTGAGAAGCGTTTTATTGGCAGTGTTTTTGCCAGCTTCAGCCTTCCAAAACTCACCAGTCTTCCGTTTCAAAATACCTTTCATCAGAAACCCCTGAAATACATCAACTTTTAATAAATAAAAACAACAATGGGGGGGGGGGATGAACAGCAAATCATATTTCTCCCGTGTCCAAGTAACCTGTGTCTAAATTTTCCAAGCTAAATCTTTTAACGTAAGTTCTCGAAAATTTTAACAAATGGACTTTGCCATCGCTGCTGACAGCTGCTCTTGGGGGCGGATTTCGGATAGAAAGCAGCTGTTGAGGCTGGGCAACGTGGAAATCAAGGCCTGGCTTTGGTGTGCGGGGGCACAGCCGTGAGAGAAGGAACACGACAGAGTCTCCAGCAGGAATCCTGTTGCCGGTTTTCTGGGAACGAGGCTTCCTTGAGCTTCTGCACGTGGCTGGAGTGCTCAGAGAGCCCCAGGTGAAGCTGGAGGCTCGGGAGCAGCCAGATCCTGCACGCTCCGCGGGGTTTGCTGCTGGAGGGAGATCGTGGCACCGTGCGTTTCGTAAATAAAACATGACACTAAGAAAACTCCAGCCCGTGCGTCATCAGCTCCCCCTGGAACAGGGCACGGGCCCTTCCATCTCCAGATCATCCTCGCGGCGCGTTCCAGCCGCTCCACTTCTGTCTGACAAAGCAGCACCGTCCAGCGCCCAAACCCTGCAGCAGCCGGGACTGGGGGGTCAGCAAAACATCCGAGGCCCCAGAAGCAAGAAGCGAGCCCATCAAGGCTTTATCTTGATTGTAACACCGAGTAATCTGGACGCAAACAGTAGGAGTCACGAAAACATCGAAATGCTGGCTGTGGATCAGGTTAGGGAAAACAACATCTGACCCACAAGTTCACACGTTCTTGTTTTGGCAGCGTTTGAACAGCCCGTGTAGATCTTTGTTTGAAATGTACACAAACACGCTGAGTTTCACAGGCTTGGCAAACATGGAATTTAAGGCGAGGGGAAGGGTGGATTTTTTAGGACAGGGATAAAACAGGGAGTGTCTCATTATTATCTGCACATATATACATGTGTATGTGTGTATATATAGTGTAAATACACTATATTATACACAGAGTATGTGTGTTTGCATATATATTTATATATATACAGAACAATAATGAAATCTCATTTTTCTCCTGCATGTAGGTGGGTAGTGTGTATATTTTTGTATGTGTATATAGTTAAACTTAACCAGATTATTAGCAACCATACAATAACAAAGTGGCATATGCATGAGAGGGTGAGGACAAACCAGTGGGGAAAGATATTTTACGTGGAGGTTTCCAAGGAATGTTACCAAAGTGGCAATTCATGGAATTTCAAGGGGGGAAAGGAGGAAAAGACACAAAGGTCTCAGAGCTGCAAGCCAGACAAATCACACAGTGTCATGCATTTAGCAAAGCAGAATGAAAATTGCAGACAAATAGAAAGAAGGGGTGGAGATGTTGGTATATGAACCAAGAGCTTCAAAATTAGGGAATGCTTCAAGCCCATGTGCAGAGTTTGAGGACAGAGGGATTTTCCCTGATTGTTCCCTCTCTGGAAATAAATCTCTTCCCCCTCTAGAAATAAATCATTGTTGTGAGCAACACCGGAGAACAAAACACTTTCAGGATATTTATAACACCTTGGCTGGGTCCCTTTTCTAATCAGGGCACGGAGCGAGCCTTGGTTTTTCCAGCAGAGAAAAGTTACCTTATTAAAAAGATAATTTCGTGGTGGCATTTTAATATCTGTGCCTGCTAAGGAAGGGTCCTTATGTTTTATGAGAACGAGAAAGACCCTGAGCAAAAAGCCAGCCCCTCCCAACAGGACACGAAGCACTGGCAGCCGCTTTGTGGCAGCACTTGGAGCTGGAACAGGGCTCCTTGGTTATCAAGGTGATGATGAGGCCTCAACAGATTCACCTTTATCTGTCATTTCCCTTCTTTCCTCCCGGTTACGCCTCTTTTAACAAGAATTGACAGCGCTTTGGACCTTGCCTGATGAGGTTCAGCCAGGGAGGTAGAGTCTTTGACCTGACCGGTGTCTTTTGAAGGGCTGGGAGTGGGAATTTCCAGTGAATTCCCAAGTACATCTCCTGGATTGCATCCCATATCCCAGAGCACTCACAGGAGGGAAAGGGACTCAACACCCCACTAAAGGTGCTCAGATCCCCAAAGGACTCATCTCTGGAGAAGGGGTAACAGCTCTCCGGGATGAGAAAAGAAGATATTTCCAGCAAGGAAAACAAGGCCAGGAAGGTTCCTCTGGAAACACAGAACCAATTTTGCTTGTTAAATAATTCAGCTAAGTCCAAGAGAACAACTCGCCCTGCAGAATTAGAAAGGATTTGAGAGAGAAAGAAAGCATTCGGCGCAAGAGCCGGAGGGGGCCGTTCCTGGGGAAGGTGCAGCACTAAAATAGATGTAAATCTGCAAAGGCTGTCACGTTGAAGTAAATCTGAAGTAACTCTATTGTTTCCAGAGAGGTTACTTTGGGTTTACACCAGCGTGACTAAGATTAGCATATCAGCTCGGGCGGCGCTCCCTACGATAAGGTTCTCCCAGGGAAAGCAAGGCTGAGATTGAGAGGGGCAGGAGGCAGATTGAGCAGGACAGGAGGGTGAGACTGAGCAGGGCAGGAGGGTGAGATTGAGAGGGGCAGGAGGGTGAGATTGAGAGGGGCAGGAGGGTGAGATTGAGGGGGGCAGGCACTGCAAGGGGCAGGAGCAGGGGATTGCAAGGGGCAGGAGGATGCAATTTTAAGGGGCAGAGCCTGTGACCGTGAGAAGCAGGGACTCGGAGGGGCAGGAGGGTGAGACTGTGAGAGGCAGAAGGTTGTGACTGCAAGGGGCAGGAACTTGGAGGGGCAGGAGGCCGAGGTTTCCCGGGGCAGAGCCCACGTTCCCGGGACACCCTGCACCCCCTGATCTCCCCCTGGGCAGGCTGGGCCTGCAGGCCCCGCCGCCCTGTGCACCGACCTCTGCTCACAAAGCACGGCGGGGCCGGTGGAACCGGGGCACTCGGGCGAGGGCAGAGCCCGGCACAGCAGCAAATAAAGCAATTAAATGGTCCGCAGGGCAGGCAGGGCCCGCGCGGCCCTGTCGCACCCACGGCCCCTGGGGCTGCTCGTGGCCAGGACGCGGCTTCATACGGAGAGAAATACTGGGAGTGTGGGGTGAAACAGCGGGGCGCGTGGGAGCCAGGAGGCCCATCTCTGCACCCATAAGGATTTTAAAGTGTTTTCTAAAGCGGCAGGGCGCTCAGGGGCTGCAGGGCCTGCTCAGGCCACACGGGCGAGGTGGTGCGAGGTGAAAGGTGCGAGGGATGTGCTCCCCCAAGCCCCAAAAC
>VWZF01002325.1:771685-789917 GCA_013396755.1 Sclerurus mexicanus | reverse complement strand
GGCCCGGCCGCCTGAGGGGACGGCCGCCATTTTGTCGGGCGCCGTGTCCGCGCTGAGGGGGCGGGGGGGCGGGGGGGCGCCGAGGGGAAGGCGAGGCAGGGCAGGGCAAGGCAGGGCGCTGCCAGGGCGAGAACGAGCCGCGACCACAGCGCCCGGGCCGGCCGAGCCGCCGAGCGGAGCGGCGGGCCACTGAGAGGCGATGGCGGATATAGACAAGCTCAACATCGACAGCATCATCCAACGCCTGCTGGAGGGTGAGGGTCGGGCGCGGCGCGGGGAGGGCCGGGGGCGGCGGCCGGGCCTGCGGGCCGCGTCCTGCCCGCCCCGAGGGGGCACCAAAATGGAGGGGCGTGAGGCGCTTTGTCTGCCCGGGGTGGCCGCCCGGCTCTGCCCCGCGGCCCCAACTTTCCCCTCGGTGTGTTTCCGAGGCGCTTCTGCCTTCCGATCCCACGGTGCAACGCTGCGACCAGCCGGCTGCCCGCCCGCAGCTCTGAGGGGGTGCTTAATTCAGCGTTATTTTCGTAGGAAGCAGTTTTAAAAAAGCCTGGGGCGTTCTCTTTCGCCTCTCGCACATGCACATGGGGTCAGTGGCTGGCTGGGCGGTTGTGGGGCTCTGGGAATAGGACCCAGCGTGTTTTTATTAAAGAGTGTTTCGGCAGCTTTTCAGCAAGTCGGGAGGCATCTGCCGTGGGTTTCGGTGTGCCGTGGGTTTAGCTTTGGTTAGCTGCTCGCATTAACGCTGCCACGGGATTTTGGCTCCTAATTCGTGACATATGGTGGGTTTTTAGGTGTGAATAGAGGGTTGGGTTTTGGTCTTTGAGACAGGCTGTGGAAGGGCTTATTGTGTGGTGTTGTTGGTGCTTTTGGGGGTGAAAAGAGTTGCCCGGGAGTTCCTAAATCAAAGGAAAACGTGGAAGTTGCAGGGGGTGTCTCCAGCATCATCCCTTCGCTCGCAGGGGTCAGCGCTGGACCGGGATTGATTTTAGGGCAGAAGGCTGAGAAATCGCCAGTGAAAAATTCTCTTCCAGGCATCAAGGAAAATCATCATTATTTAGAGAAGGAAGCTCTGCTCGTCCAGCCTCGTTTCATGTGTGTCGGGGCGGGCATCTCATCTGCACACACACTTGAACAGCTTTGTCAGGGCTTTAACTTTTTTCCATTCGGCACAAAGTCGTCTGGGATGTTGCTGAGACAAGCGATGAAGAAATGTCTGTCTTACACGCTTTCCTTCTTACAGGATTTTGCTTGTGTAATGCTTGGATAGCAAAAGGTCAGGCAGAGGAACAAGAGCGCTACTCCAGAAATTATTTGGAGTTAAAAATCCTATAGATGAATTATGGGATTACTGAATAAGTAAAAGTAAAAGGGGTTTTTCCTCTGATCCGTTTTGGGCTTTGCCTGTTACCAATTTAAACTGCCCTGGTTTCAATTATTTGAAGACTTCCTTTCATAAAGTTAGACCAGGATTTTCCTGAAACTCCAGTAGTACAACTTGTAAATGTCAGGTCTTGTATGTCGTGTGTTTGGTGACATATTAATACATGCCCCGTTTTACTGCAGGGATTAGTTACAATTCATACTGATTTCTCATAGTGCAATCAGTGCAATTTTCTCAAAGTGTAAACTCCTAATATCAAAGCATGGAAAAAATAATCCTAGAAAGAGACCTGAATGATTTTGAGTCATTTCTCTTGTTAAGTTTTGAAAAGTAGTGAGATGTACTGTGTCAATATGTTCTTACCCAGCTTATATCAGTATAAGACGTTTGGAGCAGAGAAGAATTCATAAATCAGGCTCCAGAAGGTTTACTGACATCTTTTAAGAGATGCTTCCTTCAAATACAGATGTTACCTGAGGTTGCATCAGCTGCCAGAACTGAAATTCATTTTTGTCCTTTATTAATATTTCAGTTGGGATTTTGGATTCCTTGAAGCCATTATTGTCTTTCAATATTTAAAACAATTACCAGTGTTAGTAACCTGTGCTAGTGCCTTTTTTTTTTGCTCTTATTAAATGTCTGTTATAAAGATCTTTGCCAGAGAGTGATGATTGACCTTTGTGACCGTCTGTCATTTTTATACTTTTTTCCCCCTAAAATGATGCTGCATTTTTGCAAACACAGCGTTTTTATTGAGCATTAAATTGTGCGAATCACTGTGCAAATGCCATTCTCTTGGGTTGTTTAAAATCTGCTTGACTCATCCTTTTTCTGAAATTATTCAGGTCTGGCCAGGCAGGTGACAGGACTGAATTTCCAGCGTGGAGATCTGCAGGGTATTAAATGAAGGGGGGAAGGTATCTGAAGCATGTGTAGGGATTCTCATCCTATTTAGATTAGTGCAAAGAAATTCTTTTTTTCCAGCGCAGTTCTGGTAGAACCAGTGAATAGTGTGTGGTGTGCCCACACCTGAGCTCTGTGTGAAGTGATATCCCCTTCTGACAGGGCTGCACACAGGCTAAAATCTGTGTGCAAGCATGAAAACACTGCAAAATCTGGTTGAATAATCAGCTCTCAAACTGAGTTGCCCAAATCCTTGTGCAAGCTGTAATTTTAGAGCAACTTGATATTTCATTATAGCTCTCTTCAAACTTTAAATACTTAAATATTTTTATAGCAGTTAGCTTTAGGTGCAGGGGGCTGATCCCTTCTTAAAGGTAAGACACACAAGTATTAAGGAGATACTTGATGAAGTAGTGGAAATCAGTGAGCAAATACAGTTAGGCAGATATCTGTTCTGTCACATGCCCTTAGCATTGCACAGTTGGAAGAAGTAGAGATTCTAATCTAATGGTTAAGGCAAAATAAAGGGTGAATAATAAATTACTCTTGCTTTTTCCTTAATATGGGGTATTAATAATGTATTTGTGAGGGGTTTTAGTTGCTTTCTGTGCTGACTTCTCTGGTCAAAGGACATTGTTCTTACTTTTCCCCCAAAGAGTGGATGTGTTTCCACCCAGGATAGGCTGGTTGGCTGAAATTATTAGCTTGTTCTTTAAAAGGCCTGGAAGTATATACCTAAGCTTCTCATTCTAAGGTAAATATTTGAAGAGTCTTTCTTGCTCCAAATGTTTATAGTACAGAGCGTTTGGCATTGAAATGTCACAAAAAACACAGTAACATTGTTCTCAACCTTGGAAAAACGTTCAGTGAAAACATTAAACGTGCTGATCTTTTTTTGCTGTAGTTGAATTTGTATTTGTTCCCTTCATTACTAACGAGGGTTGTGTTCTGCTGGGAGCAATCTCATGAGTACAGGATGTCTACTTTTGTCACTTTTAGTAACTGTAATAATCACAAGAATAAGGCCTCTGAAATATAGTAGCTGATAGCATCCTGCACCGAGTATTAAAATGTTTCCTAAGTGTCCTTGATAGGGGATAAAGGCTTGAATATTGGTGGCAGTAACTCACTTTCCTGAGGAATAAGAACAGACAAACGTGATTGCAAATATGAGAGCAAATTACTCCCCTTCCAGCAGGAACACTGTGGGCAGCAACTGTGGCTCTGAGCTTGCAGCTGTGTGTGTCCACTGAGTCAAAACTCCAGCAGATGAGAAGATCCCAAACAGGCTCCTTGTAAGATAAAAAATCAGTGGCACCTGTATGGTCTTGGAAAGGGTGCCAGGAAATGGCAGAATTCCTGCTTGGCTCCCAGTAAAGAATGAGTGGCAAATGCCGAGATTCCCTGAGTGTGCGTGTGGCTTCCTTTCTGTGTCATGTCAGATGGTGTTCCTGTAACTTGAACCCCTTATCCATTTCCTTCATCTCGTGAGTTGGCAGCTTTTCCACGTAAGTGGGGTCTGGTTTGGAGCTCATAGTAACATATTTAGAAAACAAGATTCAAGTGTATTGCTCTTACCATGGTAACGATAAATAACAGGGTAAAACAACAGCATTTCAACTGAACTAAGTGAAACCAAGTTGAAATATGCTTCTGAAAGTCTTTTCTGTGCTGCATCCTCTGCAAGGGAAAACTAACTGATGAATGGAGGCTACTCTGGATAAAGCCATGCAAGGATAGAATGGTGGCAGCCATTCTGAAAGCTGAAATCCTGGTTAGTGCACTAAAATCAGCAAAAAGACTCTTAAATCCTCAAACATTTCTGTTTATACACCCACAGATTTCTATTCCCAGTAAAGCCCGTTGTAGAGCTGTCAAGGAGATATTCTCTAATTTGCTTTAAATGGGGAAAGATTATCATCCAGTTATTAAAAATAGTTGAGCTAAAGAGCATGGATAAACTTTTGCTGACAACAGAGAAGATAATTTCTTACAAATGCAGTTCTCTGATTTTTTTTTTTCATGTTTCTGCTAAATACAGCATTAACTGGGTCTGCAGGGTTGCTTGTTCCTTAGGTTTGTATACTTGGTTAAGAGTCTGATTCTCAGATGTTGATCTGAAATGTGCTCACATTTCACTTGGGGATGAGTTGGGATGCTGTGATGAAGTTTCTCATAGACAAGCAGCACTTTCTGACCTCTAATCATGTAATTTTCCATAGTCTGTACAGATTAATGTTAATTATTTCATGCTGTGGTGCAGCAGTTTCTAAGAGTGGAAAATAGAAACTCTTAATTCCAAAAACGAGGATCAGATTCTTAGCGACGTCAGGGATTCAAATAAGTCTGTTAAATTCAGTGCTTGTGCCCAGTCAGTGAAGTGGAGGCATTTGTTATGTCTGAGTGTTTGTGACCTGTTGCTCCCCATCTGTCTGCATGTGGAAGTACATCACAAGATGAAAAATTTGCAGTCATGCAGAATCTTCCATTTGATAACACTGCTGTGAACTTTTGACATACTAGAAAGCAGACTAGAACTTTTTAGAGGCTTTTACACTGAGGAGTTGCTTTTCCGTTTCAGTTTGGAATCTGAAGTGATCTGATCAAAGCTGGTAGTGCCTGCAGTAAAGTAAAACCTCTTTTACATCAACCACTTTCAAGTTATTTATTCCCTTTGTGCCTGTGGTGCAAAAGTGACTGTGAAACTGTCATTGGGAACTGCTAAAAAGATTAAAACCAACCTGCAGTATTTTTGGAAATGTCACTGGGATTGCAGACATCTTCATGTAAAATATGGTAAAACTGAGAGACTTGTTTAATAAGCCAAAAACCGGGCTGACCTGCAGATAGAACGCTCTCCTAAAAACATTTTCTGGAGGACGGGTTAATTTTCACACTTCAATTGACAGCATTTCAGCTGCTGCTTTTAATGCAGTACTGAAGGGAAATGAGATGTTGGGATCGCTGAAATTTCTGGCATTTTTGAACTTTCTGCTATTTTTGAATACTTTCCTAATTATCATCCCTTTCATATTAACCTTGAATGACGTAAAGGGCTGTGGCACCAAAGTGAGTCTTGGAAACTGCTAGGGATGGGATGTGGGATGGGAGTGTGTACTCTGCATGGATGTGGTCCGTGGGACCTACAACGTACAGCAGTCAGTTCTTGACCCATTTATCCTTCCCAAGGAAATGTAGAGCAGTTCTGCTTGATGTCAGGTGCTGTTTTAACTCCTGGCAGCTGCAGCTACACTGTGTACTCACTCTATTTGCTCGCACCAAAATGACTGGGGTACCTTAAGTTCTTGCTCTTCTTCCTTTCCCTTCCTCTTCCCCCTCTGCTGGGCGCATGTCATACTGCACCCTTTAAAATACACTCATTTTACAGTTGGTGTCTGTTGTTGTTTTCCGGCCACTTTTGTCCTTGCCTTGGAAACCAACATTCATTTTAATCGTGGAACCTGTGTTCAAGGCAGTACTTCTGCAGAGATCATCCACGCTCCGGGGAGGGATGTTTTCTGTTGTCTTTTCCCTTCAGTGGAGAGCTTTATTTTCCCAAAACTTCTCATATTTGTGCAGTAGAAAAGATTTTAGTTGTTAGAAGACTGCCCGGACTGGACATTGAAATTCAGACTCAAGAAATTATTTTTAAGAACAGGAGTATCTCTGCCTAAAAGAGGGTGGGAATATTTTGGAGTCTGGAAATACTGCAGCAGTTGTTCAGACACAAATAAAATAGTACTTGAAATGGGCTGACTTCTTTTCCCCAACTGTTTAATCTTTAGCTTGTTTCACTGTCAGTTCCAGACTGTCATTTCTGAGAGGTTATTTTTTATGCTTTGAGAGAACAAATGTGCCTGTACAGTACTATTGAGCTGCTCTTTAGACTTTATGACCAAGCTGTCAATTAGTAGTACCGTCTGATGGCTACAAGCTGCCTTGTTTTGGTCCAAAGCCGAGAAAAGAAACTGTAAACAACACAGCTTTTTCATAGTGTATTATTTTTGCCTTTCTTAGAGGGCCTAAGTAACTTGAAGACTTGGAGAAACCTTTTAAGAAGTCATTAGACTGAACATCCTGCATTTCCGTGCCAGCTCTTTCATTGTGGATGAGAAAATCTTTGCGCTAAAAGTACAGATTCCTCAAACCAACATGCATTTCTGCAAATTTGATTCTTCTGAAGCCAAAACCACTTTATTTCCCAGCTTTTCAGGATATATAGGTCAATGTTAGAAGAAATTGAGCACACTCATTTCTTCTGTGCCAGTTCCGTGTTGGACAGAGTGGTGAAAATGTCAGTGGCAGGAAGAGCTGAACCAAATTGTCCTGTTCTTTCATCTGTGTGATGTCTGTGCTAGTGAGTTTGGGAACTGCAGCAGAGCATCCTTTCATCTCGTCAAGGTTGTCTAGAAGCAGGTGACTAAAACTGCATGAGGATTACACCAGCCCAATGAAAATGTATTGGAGAAACCTAGAAAACCTGCGTCTGAAACAGTCAATTTTCAGATCTTCATCTAATCTTCGGCAAAAATTAATGCATATGCTTTATTCATGAGCTTTAGTGACTCAGTGCATTACATAGTCTGTATAATACTTTGTACTTTTTAATTTATGGGAGTGAAATACAGGGTTCAGTTTTAGCAGTTTCTAACAAGACCAAAATCATGGAAAATTAGATTTTTGGCTTCTCAGAAAACTAAATACAAGTATATTGTAGTATCTCGAAAACAAAGGTGGATTGTAAAATTTAAGATCAAGGGGAAATCAGTTTTACACTTACAATTCAGTGAGCTTATCACTTAATTCTAAATATTTCTGTTCTTTATTGCTTCTGGATATTTGACATTTTGAGTGACTTGCTTGTTGCTCAGGAGTCCTTGGAAAATTACTGTATGGATGAAAAAATTACTGTGTGGATGAAAAGCCTCATGCGTGATAAACTGCTGTGACAAAGATTTAACTTCCATTTATATGCTTCATTACTTCGGATATTTTAATGGAAGACATGAAGTGCAGTGGTAATTCCAGTGCTGGCATGTGATGTCAGTGCTGGGCAGTGAAGAATAAGGGAGCATGTATTGCTTGAAAGATAACAATGTTAAAGCCATGACTTCTGACCTGCAATAATGTCACTGTCAGTATACATTGTAATTTGAGCTGAAGTTTAATTTGGAAGCTTGTTTGGGGAAAGGTTCTGTGGTTTCGGGTGTTGTCAGTGGTGGTAGGGCAGCTGGTGCCACCGTGCCTGGGGTCTCTGGGAGTCAGGGAAGAGCTGCTTTAGCAGTAACACTGCAAGTGCTGGGAGAGATTGACGGATGACACGTGAGTTTGTGTGTGGATATTGCATAGCCGTTATTTTATTCATGGTCTAGATAAGATGCACACTGACTGAACAATGATTTCTGCTCTTGATCAGAGCCTTGCATAAAAGTCAGAAGCTTCTGTGCTAATGAGAAATTGGAACACAAATGTTTTTGTTCTTCCTGTTCCTAAAACATGCCCCCAGCACCCCCCAGCCTTTCCTACTGCAGTTCTCACTTGGCTTCGTACAGCACAAGGCCCACAGTGACAGTACAGGGATTTGAGTCATCTGCACCTTCCAGATTTCGCGCTGAGGTTAAGTGGTAGCAAGGGAATTAGACTGAAAGGGTACTGGCTAAGAGGTTATTTAGGAATTCAGGAAGGTAATGCTGCATAGGTGCCTGTGTTTGAAAGGACTCAGGCTTCTTGCTTACGTTTTTTTTTTTGCAATTAAGGACCAAACCTTTGTGAATAAGGACATGGATTCTTCAGTCTCAGTGCAATAGAAGTTGCTCACAGTAAGTCACCCTAAGCAGGGAGCCTTACCAGTGCAGTGATTTCATGTCTGAGGTGTTGCCAGAGTGTTTCCAGGCTGCTGAGGCTCAGGTTCTCAGCTCGTTTGGCTTTGATGTGGCTAAACCAGTGGGCTGCATTGTGGATAATGACTGCTGCTCCTGCTCGTGTTTTTTTTCTTCAGCCTTATCACTGTTCCATGTTGTCACTGGCTTTGATGCCAAATAAAAATAAGCTTCACCAGTAATGGCATACTCAGAAATGTTTTTATTTAGTCTTATCCTATCCCTGATAAATGCTGTTGTGTGCAATTTGAACCATAGTTACAGCATTGCTGGACAACACAAAGCAGGGTGTCAAACTTGTTCAGGCCAAGTCGGTGTCCTTGTCCAGAGCAGGAAACTTTAATGGATATTAAAGAGAACCAACTATGGTGAATTGTTGCAGTGGGGGAAATTGAAGCATTAATGGAGGAGGTGGGAGGGTAAAGTGGCCTGGGGCTGTGACACAGATCTCCTACTCCCTTGTCTTGCTGTGCTCAGAGGTAGTGAGTGATGAGGAGAGACGTTGAGTCTTTGTGATCCAAAACTGTTTCCTTAACGATGGTCCTGGCCTTCCAGTCATGTGCTTCTTTATCTTCCACGTTTGCCAGCTCCAGTGTAGAATGGGGCAGGATGGGATGTATTGGTACTGTGTGTGTGGGCACTGTCTTGGGCAAGGCGATGTGCTAGTTTTGAGGGCAGTTGCACACTTGAGCTGTGATGGTGGTGATTGAATGGCAGACGCCCTTTTCTCAAGTTCAGACAGCTTTCCAGAGAACAAGTGTGTAACTGCTTCGCTAAAAAGTAAAATATATATAGCCACATTGTCCAAGATGGGTTAGAACTAAATAGAACTAAACTGCTGCTATTTAAAATGTGACATTTAACGGGGGAAGTGTTGAGCCATGAATTCTGTTAAATGAAAGTAACACAGGCTGGAAGAGAACACACTCCCCTTTCCCTGGCAGCGCAGCCATGCCGTTTCACCTCAGCAGCCTGATCCTGCCCTCTTACCTTCTCATTCAGTGTTACACTGGCATTTAGTCAGGCTCCTAAAATAACCCTGGGGATGTTGCTGCTTTTGATAACTGACTTCTGACTCCTCCTGACAGTGCGAGGATCAAAACCAGGCAAAAACGTCCAACTTCAAGAGAATGAAATTAGAGGACTGTGCTTGAAATCCAGAGAAATCTTTCTGAGTCAGCCTATTCTGCTAGAACTTGAAGCTCCACTGAAAATCTGTGGTGAGTACAGTGATTTTTGGTTTGGCCTTTGGGGGTGTATCAGGTAAATGCAGACCTGAAGCAGAGAACAAATACTGGATGCTACTTTCACTTACTAACAGTGGAGCTAATAATGAATTGTAGCAAAATGCAAAATAAACCCCTGCTGGTATTTACGTAGGGCAGAGGAGCGGGGAGGAGGTGTAACGTGTGGGAGTTGGAGTGGGGATCAAAGTGTTCCAAACCCAAAAAGTAACCGGTCCAGTTTCACCAGGTCTGGGGGAAAGGATTCACATGAAGTTTTGGAAAAGAGCTTCTGTATCAATTAAATGTTTGGCCCGGTCATGACAGAACAAGGGGAAACAAGGAACTGCAGTAGTTTATTGTAGCTGCTATGCGGAGTTGAACAGTGGTTGTAACAGCATTTTAAAATCATGCTGGACACTGAAATTTCTGCCCTGTTTCTTGGAATTGCTTTCTAGTTTGGTTTCACCATACTTGCATGCAGCATGTGCTCATTGTACGCATACGTACATGTCTACTTACGCTGAAAGAATGAAGAATGTCAACATAAAAGCCTCAATAAATGCACTTTTGAAAGCTTCCAGCAAACAGTATTTTATCCTACTCTAACACTGAGGACTTACTTCAAATTGAAGTAGCTTGTTCAATATTTATAACATCAGTAATGTAAAATCATGATTTAGCGTTCTGCTTGTCAGAAACAAACCCATGATTTAAACCAAAGGCAGAAATACCAATTTCATTTTTGATGCAGCTTCACTGCTAGAATTTGAATTACTGAGTGTTTCCAGAAAACACAGTTGGTTTCTTGGAATTTTGATTGTTTTATACAAGTGAATATTTTAAGTAACTTCATGCTTCTTCGTTTTGCTGTTCACCATTGCATTGCATGGATGTTGAACTTAAAATGTGATAATTCTATATACATTAATTTTGAGTATGTTATGGGCAGTATGTAGCTGCACGCTTTTTTCTTTCTGAAGTATCTTTCAGTTGTTCTCTCTCTAGAAGCAATGAAAGAATGTAGTGAAGGCTCACAGGTGTTGTGTCTGAATCTCATTGCAGGTGACATCCATGGACAATACTATGACTTGCTCCGACTCTTTGAATATGGAGGTTTTCCTCCAGAAAGCAACTACCTGTTCCTTGGTGATTACGTTGACAGAGGAAAACAATCTTTAGAAACAATTTGTCTTCTATTGGCCTACAAAATTAAATACCCAGAGAATTTTTTCCTCCTCAGAGGGAACCACGAATGTGCCAGCATCAATAGAATTTATGGGTTTTACGATGAATGTAAGTAACAGATGTGTTGCAGTGCCAGCCTCTCTGGCTGGGGGCAGCAGGGGTGAGGTGCCAGTGCTGCAGTGCCCTCTGTGCTCTTAGAGGGGCCCTTGGCCTGTTTTAGCAAGGGAGCCGTGTCCTTTACCTGCTCCTGTTGGAGTCTGATCCTCACATACAAACCAGCAACCAAGCTGGGTGATTTTATTCCTGGCTGTTCTGTTAACTAACAGTTCTCAGTGGTAAAATTCAGAAGATAAGGCCATCTAATGCAGCCTATTTCATATTAAGACCTGTAGCTTTGTAGTGTTGGAAGAGAACCCCCAGACTTGGCCCTTCCCTGGAAGCAGCCCTGCTGGGTCGTGTGCTGTTGCTTTGGCCAAAACCACTGTCCCCTTTCATACCTGGGGCAAAGCTGTGCAGCCTCAGTGTGACTCGTGCTTGCACTGAGCAGCTGCTCCTTGCTCTGCCAGTAGGTGCCTTCAGCTGCAAGAGGTGTTGCTTGGAGTGGTGTGTCAGCCTGTGATGAAGGAAGTGCTCCTCGTCATTTGGCACCATTTGCTCCCTCTGAACACCCCTGGTGTGGCTGTGCCGTCACCGGCGCTGCTGGGGGTGTGTGACGCGGGCTGTACAGAGACACCACCACAGCAGAACAAGTAATTTTGCTGTGAACTAGAAATGTGTGTTCCTGTTTCAAAGGATGTGACTTAATCCAGCTGATGGAGAGGAGATGATACTGTTCAATTAATTGTGCTCTGAAGCATGTCACAACTTGTGTGGGGCGACGTAGCTGGCTTGCAGCTTACAAGATGTGCTCGCCATGTCTTGTTCTCCTCCAGCGAGGAAACAAAGCTGTGTGTGGTATTTCAGAGTTGTCTCCTCAGAGATTAATCACGGGCTTAGTCATAGATCGCAAAATGTTCAGGGTTCGGGTCTGTTGGGAGTCCCTTTGAAATTCGTAAAACTGAAGCGGTTTCACTTTCCAGTCCCTGTTTCGTTTTTCAGTCCTGTTTCTTTGCTGAGAGTGACTTTATGTGGTAAAGCAGAATTTTAAAGAAAACCTGCTTTTCAAGAATTGCTGTCTTCCTCTGAATGGAACAGCAAGATCTTCCGAAATGGATTGAATTCTCCAAAGGATAATTTTCCAAAGCAAAGCTGGGACTGGAGAGCCTGGCTGCCAACAGGGAAATGCCATCCTGTTGAACAGACTCGTGCTGTTCTCAGAGCTCTGCCACAATGAGAGACCTTTGCAACTGTCTTAAGCAATGAAATAAGTCCGTGGGTATCACAGGATAAATTGGGGATAAGCTTTCGTGCTGACTTTTTGCAAGTCTCAGTAAACTTAAGGCAGCCACGTTAGGTTGGTTGTGGCTGTGCTACAAAAGCATACTGATGGCTTTTCTCCCAAATCTCTCCTAGGTAAGAGAAGATACAATATTAAGCTGTGGAAAACCTTCACAGACTGTTTTAACTGTTTACCAATTGCAGCTATTGTGGATGAGAAAATATTCTGCTGTCACGGGGGTAAGGAGCATCCTTAGGTGATACCTGAGGAACGGGATCCTCGGGATCGGTCACAGCATTTTCATGTTTGCATTGCTGAAGCTTCAGAACTTCAGGGCTGTTTCTCTGCCTTGGCCTGTGCATGAGAAAGGGCTGGGCTTGATGAGTGTCAGTTTTGTGAATCACGGAGCTGGGAGTTCTGCAGCCTTGAACACAATGATCTGTGTTTGCTTTTCCACCAAAAGACATGTTTAACAGACTCTCCTTGTGAGTAAAATACCCTGGGAGGGGTTTGTAGGCTTATGACCGGGAGTGTGATGCCTGTTCTGGATCAGTGGTGTGTGTTGGAAGGCACCTCTGAGGTCACTGGGTACAATGCCCCTGCCGTGGGCAGGGGTGTCTGTCACCAGGGCAGGCTGCTCAGTTGGCTTATGCCTTGTGACACCTGCTTCATGCAGCTTTCTGAGGGCATTAAATACATATTGCACCTGAAATGTTTTATCACTTGGAAGTCATTACAGTTCCCAGGGACACACATCAGTGAAAAACCACAGAGATTGGCTTGATGCTGTGTTTCATCTTACTGGGCCTGGTCATCACAGTGAACTTCACTGTGATTTCTGGTGTGAATGCCTCTTTTACTCAACAGCTCTTTTATCAGGCACTTGCCAATATTATTGAGATCATTGTAATCCTGTAAAACATAGAAATGGCTTTGCTTATCTTGCTCTCAGTCAATCTCACAGGAACTAACTTGTCTTCTCTCACAAATGCCTTAAAACAAATGCTGGATTAAAAAAATGTCAGTTACCGTCGCCACTGAACTGCATAAAATGGCAGCGGTGAATCACTTGGAACACAGATTATTTTTGTCCTGAAGGAACACGTCAGTCCTGCAGAGCAGAGCTGGACTGAGGTGTGGACTGTGTGTGTCTTACCCTGCACAGGTTTGTCACCAGACCTGCAGTCAATGGAGCAGATCAGACGAATCATGCGCCCCACTGATGTCCCAGACCAAGGTCTCCTGTGTGATCTCCTGTGGTCTGACCCCGACAAGGATGTCTTGGGCTGGGGTGAAAACGACAGAGGAGTGTCCTTCACTTTCGGTGCTGAAGTGGTTGCTAAGTTTCTCCATAAACATGATTTGGATCTCATATGTAGAGCTCATCAGGTATTTTCATTTTGTACTTCAAACCGTGGAATAGTTTGGGTTTGGGGCACCTGAGGTGGTCCGCTGGTCCAGCCCTGCACACACACAGAGCCTGAGCTGCTGAGGGCCTTGTCCAGCCAAGCTGCAAATACCTGTGAGGGTCTCTGAACACGTTCCAGTGTTTAACAGCCCTTGTAATGGACATTTTTCTCCTTAACGCATGAAAAGTGTGACTCTTGAACAAGGGTTTTCTCAGTGCTGATGGACTCTTGGCACTGAACTGGTTCTTGTGATGCTTCTGTTTTGATGTAGAAGTTTGGAACTCGTGCTCCTTAAACACAGCCAGTTTTTCAGCTGCTGCCTCTGCTAAAGCTGCTTTGCACCTTGGCATGGCAGGCTGCCCAGACTCACTTCTGCTTTTCTCTCTCAAGGTTGTGGAAGATGGATACGAGTTTTTTGCAAAAAGGCAATTGGTAACTCTCTTTTCTGCCCCAAATTACTGTGGAGAATTTGATAACGCGGGTGCCATGATGAGTGTGGATGAAACACTAATGTGCTCTTTCCAGGTACAGTATCTAAAGATTTCTACCTCCTAATTAGTGAGGTCACACACTAAATTTGTGCTATTTTGAATAAATGCTTTATTGTTAAGAAAGAATGATTGTTTCACATAGATCTTTACAGCTGTTGCACATAGACAGGGCAGTGTTTGCACTCACATCTTCAAAAATGTGCTAAGCCTGTGCTGGTGTGAGTGGAGGAACCGTTTTACCCTGGAGCTGAATCACCCAGGCAGAGGTGTCGGCTCAGCCTGCTCCCACTGGAGTGGGCTCTGGGATCAGCTGCTCCGAGCCCTGGCCTGGCTCAGGGCAGGGAACACGGGGAATTCCTGGCACAGTCACACTTGTCCAGAAGACCCATGTAACACCTTGGAGAGTGATTGTTTGATTGGAAAATGGCTAAAACCCTTTGCTAAAGAACCCCACTGTCTTTTCAGATCTTGAAACCTGCAGAGAAGAAGAAGCCCAATTCCAGCAGACCTGTAACACCTCCCAGGGGTATGATCACAAAACAAGCCAAGAAATAGTCACTTTGGCGCTGCCTTGTTGGGACTTGTATCATAGTCTATAACCTCCATTTTTAAACCTGTCATGTTGTGCTGTTCAGCTTGCTCAAAATAGATAACGTGTTTGTGGTTTTCCTTTCCATTTGATGAATGGCATTTGCTGGTTGTAACAGCGAATGAAAGACTTCCCTCCCTCCCAGGAAAAGAGTTTTCAAGCCCCCTTTTGTCGGTGTTACAGCTGCACAGCTCCACAGCATCCCCTGCCAGCCGGGCACGGCTCGGCTGGTGGGACCGTACCATGAGTAGTGTGAATCTTGTTCTTTAGGATCTGAAGAGGGCACTCGTGTGCTGTGAGAGTAGAGATTTGTTCCCCTCAGCGATTACATACTGTTTATACAAACCACTGTGAACTTTTTTTACGTTAAATTTTGTTTTAAGGGTTTGTTTTAAAGGGATTGCTTTTCTTTTAATGTCATGTCTCTAGTTTTTATTGCTGTTGACATTAGGAATAACCTTCAACCTTGCCAGCATCACTGGTAGGATGTATATTTAATTCAGACACACGTTCCTCTCCGTATACTTCAAATGACAATTAAAGCCATTATTTTAAGTGTTTGTGTCTCTTTCCTGAAGCCAAAGTTCACTTAGAAACCCGTTTGTACACGACCCCCCCGCAGGGTTGGCCGGGCTTCCCTCCCACCCCTTCCCCTTGGAGAGAAAAGGAAGTCCTGGCTGGAAATAGCACAGAAAGGCCCGTCCGTGCTCAGAGTGAACCCGTTCTGAACAGTTTCCCTGTGTTCGTGGAGCAGAGCGTAGTGCTGAGACAGCAGTCCCGGGCAGGGACAGACATGGCTCTGGGAACGGTGGAAATGGCTCGGGATCTGCTGCAAGGGGTTTGTGCATTTCAGCCTAAAGACTTTGTTCTACAGAAACCCAGAAACTCGATAAGCCAACCAGAGGTGTTAATCTCCATCACCAGTTTATATAAATCTCGCACAGAATCATGTTTTTTAAAAGCTGTTGATCTTTTTTGAACAGATGACAGTGTACAATACCATGTAGTGAAAATCACTTATTAAATGAAGAAATTGTTAAATCTTCTCCGTGTTGGTTTATCACAACCCCTACCCTGCTCTCTGGGGCCTGACTTAGAGAAATAAATTGTTCTGGAAACGCACGGATTCTCGGTTTGGATTTGTCCAAGCTGCAGGAGGGGGGATTTTAGCCAGCAGTGTTGGGTTTAGCTCTGGGTCCCCCCGAGGGCCCGCAGCTCCTGCAGTGACACGTGTTGGTGGCAGCGGAGTCTGAGCTGCTGTTTGTCCCAGCCCGCGCAGAGTGGGAGGACATGCTCGGCCCGTGGTCACTGGGCCGTGCACCGGAGCTGCGCTGCGAGGGGTGGAGCTGAGGGCGAGATCCCTTTCCTCTGGCTCTTACTAGAGAGCTAACTCTGGGTGCAGTGGGGAGCTCGGGTGCCCTGTGTCGGTGTTGGGGCGTGAGCCGGCTGGCACGGCCTGGCTGGCGGTGACGGCCGAGGGGTGTGCCAGGACAGCCTGGGTTCCCTCCTGGGCCCCGTGGGAAGTGCTGTGGGGTGTTCTGCACTCGGGGGGGGCACCTTGTTCCCAGCCCCAGAACCGCTGCAGTGCTGCTGCATCTGCTGAGGAACAGGTTTGTCACTGGAATGCCCAGCTCGCATCCACCACCAGCCCCTCCCTGCCTGGACTGAGTGGGACTTCCTGCCACAAATGCACTTTCTGGCCAGTCCCCAGCCACTGATTTTATTTTTAATGTATTTCTCTGAATCAAAGAGTTGTTCTCCTACTCTGAAGACCTTTTCCCCCCTCACTCTGCAGCTAATTGATGAAAACCCCTCTTGCTGACTGAGGAACGTGTTAGATCAGTTGTCACAGATCACCTGCTAGGGCTTTCTTACAAACTTTCACCTTTTAACTCACACTTGTGGCTCTATAATTTTTCACCCTCCTTGTACAACACCCTGTAGTCTGTTACTGAGTTGGCTGTGCCTTCACACCCCTTGCTCCCTGTCCGTGCCGCACTCGCTGTGTCACACCTTTGTCCTCTGTGACTTGTTTTCTCTCCTCCGAGGCAGTTTCGGTGACACAGGTGCCAATTCCGGGCTGTGTCCTCAGCCTGGCTGCATTCCCTGGGGTGGGTCACACCCCTCGGGGAGCAGGTGGAGGTGGATGGGTCCTGTCCCCCTGCAGAACCGGGAAGGGAAGGAGCTGCTGGTGCCACTGCAGGTTGTTCTGATCAGTGGAGGGAGAGGAGGAGGAGTAGATGCTGATTCCTGATTGTTTTCCCATAACAATACTCCTAGGAACGTCTAGCTGACAGCCAGTGGCCAGCTCAAAGGTGTCTCCCCACTACCACCCCCTGTTCTTGCCAGCCCACAGTTCTGTGGATGCTGCAAAGGGTGGGTTTGGGTAGGGACGGGCACTGGGCGTGCCGAAGGTCTCCACAACAGCAGGAAAACCTGATAAACCCATGTTCCCCTCCATCCCCGTCTTGTGCCCTGGAGAGAGTGGTAGGATCTGGGGCACTCTCTTCTGGGTATCACTTGGTGTGTTTCTCGAATTCCTCCAAAATAAAGTGTGCCCTCCTTGTCACCCGGCTGTGCAAAGGCTGTTTTTCCTCACGGGGCAGTTTTGCCTGTCCCTGGTTTGCTTTGGGCTGTGTAAGGGTTGTTGTGGCTCTCAGCTTGGAGTTAAACCAGGCTGTGGGCCTTAAAACCAGCAACAAAACATCCGTTTCCCTTGCACTGTTAAGACCTGTTAAGCTCAAGTCTCCAGGGGGGACAGTTCTGGGCACACATCCCTCAGGGGGAAGCAGAAGCTGGTGGGGTTTTCTCCTTAAAACACACATTCCTTACCCAAGAGGAGGCCGGGTCTGTTGAGCTCTCAGGTGCAGATCGTTTGATTTCACAGAATCACCATTAGCTGGTTGTGTTGGTGTTTACTGGACTCAGCTGAGACCGAGACACCCAAATTGGCTGGAAACGCCCAGGATACCCCCCTGCTGTGGCTCCAGGGCCGTGCCTTTGCTGCCCCACTCCTGGTGCTCAGCTGAGCTCTGTAAGTGGGTGTTCTGGGGGGGATGGTTGAGGGATTGGGGATTTGGAGTTCCAGGAGGGTGTTACTGTGCTCATTCCCCAGGGAGGGGGACAGGAATGGGGGGCAGGAAATATTCAGGTTCCAGGAAAAGCTCTGGGTGCTCCCTAGGAGGAAACTCTTCCCAAGAAGGGTCTTTGGGCTTTAAAAGTGCAAAACTGGGGAGGTGTTTATACCTTGAAGAAAATACTTGTGGTTTGTCCCAGCAGAGGGGCCTCAGGGGTGGGTTCCTGGTGCTTTTCACAGCCGAGTTTTTTTCGGGACACTTCCCAAAACAGCTTGTTTTTGGAAGCCACAGGGGAACCCTAAACACGAAGATGCCTTTGACCAAACATGAGCCTATAAATGGAGACAGATTAATCCAGGCCTGGGTTTTACACTGCGTAATCCTGTCGACCCCTCGACCTCCCCCGACTCCGTGAGCCCCGCTCAGCACCGACACTCTGAGCTCGGCACAGACTCACCACTTAACTTCCCACCTGTCCTCGATCTGTGCTCGCTGNCCGGGCTGGGCACGGCGGAGGTGGGGGAGTCGCGGGGCCGGGGGGGCGATGTCCGGGGCCCGATGTCCGGGGCCGCTCCTCCCGCCGGGCTCCGCTCGGTGCCCGGGGATGAGAAGGAAGGTGCTGCCCCTGTGACGGCACCGCGGGAGCATCTCTGTCCTGCCGGCAGGTGCCGGGCTGGCCGGAGCCCACCTGCGGGCGGGGGAACCCCCCCGGGGGCT